>PVKN010022345.1:0-15181 GCA_004027915.1 Capromys pilorides
AAGATAAGTGAACAGAGAATGGCAGACTAAGTAACAAAGAGCAAATATAATGAAAACAGCAAAGAAAATAAAAGACTCCCAGGACCTATTACATAGTCTAATGTATGCACAGCTAAAGCCTCAAAACAGGAGAAAGGAAGAGATAATGATTAACTATTTTTCAAAAAGATAAAAGGCCAAAACTGTATATTCATGAAGCAGTATGAAACTCAAGCATGCATGACAGAACCATGTATGAACCATGTATGATTCCCTCTACTAGAGCTGCTACAAATCCTAGACAGAAAGAAAATCTTACAACAGATACATTAAACAGGTACATCATGTTCAAAGTTGCAAAACTATTACTGACAGTTGCTTTCTCAACAAAAATTATGGAATCTAGAAAACAAGGAATTAATTAACATCTTTAAAGTGCTAAAAAAACACTTAATTGCCAAACTAGAATTCCATTACTGTCTTTACTCATAGACAACTTGATTGTATATGTAAAACAAAAAATCTAAAAGAATCTGCAGATTAACTCTTAGGATATGAAGAGAATGTAACAAAGCTATTAAATCAAGATAAATACATTAAAATCCGTTCTACTTTTGTTTATAAGCAACACCAAATAGAAATAAATTTTCTTTGAAGATACCACATGTGATAAAACATCAAATGCTTGCACAACGTAAAACACAACCAGCCAATGCACATGAAGACACAGACCCAAGTGAGGGTTTTACGTGACAGAACTCAACCACTCAACTTCACTGAGCCACTGTTCATTTTGCTTTAAATCCCCAGCATTGGGTTAGATTTGAGGTAAATCATTTAGGAGGCCCCTGGAAGTTCTAAAACTCTATTGTTCTTCTCATTCACTAATTCAGCAAATACTGGCTGAATATTCACCCAATGCCAGGTCCATGGTTCAAAAGACAGGCAGTGATTGTGGAATGGGTGAAGGAAGAAAGGAGTGGGGATGTGAGACTCAGTCACTACCCGTAGGAATCCCCGGTCTGGCGTGCATGTGCCAGCAGGAACAGATGTCCTGTCAGAGGGCCTGATACAGTGGTAGCCAGGAGCAACTTCCATTAGGGGGAGAAACTCCAGTCCCAGCCTGGAACATGGCAAAGTGTCAGAAAAAAGTATACAATGATTGGTTTCCTACAGGACAGCAAAATTAGACTGGTCTGTGTCTAATTGTGCAGAGTGGCTGAAGGGAATTAAGAAGCAGAATGTGAAAAAGATCCTGAGACGTTTTTATATAATTGAGTACTATTCAGCTATTAAAAAAAGATAAACTCCAGACTCTTCTAGGTAAGTAGATGCAACTAGAGATCACATTCATAAGTGTAATAAGTCATACTTGCATGTGTAAACATCATATTGGCTCACTAGTGTAAAAATCTGAAAGAGTAAAGCAAATCTAAAAGGTAAAATAGATACTGTAGAAGGGAAAGAATTTATTCAGAGGGAAGGAACAACTGAGTTAAAGAAGAGGACAAAAGCAAGAAAAAAGGAAAGGAAAAAGATATATTTATATGCATATATAGGATAGCTTGGATAACGGTACTGTTGATATTCGTTGGTGTATTGAAAGGACCAGTTAATGGTTAATATTTTTCTTCTTTTTAATTTCTTATAACTTTTTAAAACCAAATTTGCATACTTATATCTGGCAATCTAAACAACTAATTTGAAGACAACATTATGCAATATAGCAACAATTGCTGAATTCCTAATATTTTGTTTAGTGAAATTCTGCATTGTTTCTAACGGTTTTTATTTTACTTTTTTAATTATCTTTAAAAACTAAAAATAGAGGCCAGCTTGATAGCTCAGCAGACTAAAGCACCTGCTTAGGCAGAGCGCAGAGGCCAGGGTTCCGTCCCTGGGGTGCTGGTCCTGCCCCTGGGGTGTGCTGAGATTGAGACTGGGCATGGCGGCACATGCCTGTTATCTCAGCACTTTGGAGGCTGAAAACAGCAAAATCACTATTGAGTCCGATCTACGTAGTGAGGCCCTGTAGACGCTGTAGACCCTGTCCTAAATACAGAAAAAAAAAAAGAAGAAAAGAAAGAAAGAAAGAAAGAAAGAAAGAAAGAAAGAAAGAAAGAAAGAAAGAAAGAAAAGAAGGTCCTACTCCGCCGCTGGAATGTTGACAACCACTCATGCAATCTCCTTACCCTGAAATAGTCATGGATGAGAAGCTTTGTGGATTCCCTTCCTTTCTTGTTGCTGGAGATGAGGGCAGTCTGAAATTCAGGCACCAAGCGCGCATATTCTGCGGAAAGGGCTGTATCCTTCAGCCAGTCCACTGAATGCTGGCCCTGCCTCCTGCAGAGTGGCTGAGGTCCTGCAGAGTGGCTGAGACTAGGGGCTGGAGCTCAACAGTGAGTTTGGCCAGCTCCCCTCCATGCACACGCAGCAGGGTCCACCCAGTGCTGAGATCCAAGCATCTGCGATCTCCCACAATGCGCTTGTTCTTGGTGCCGCTCAGGCGCTATGCATGGCAAGGCATTCTTCAGAAGCACATTTAGTTCCAGTGTTTTGGTCACTGCTAGGCCCAGAGAATAACTCCTTGGCCTGTAGGAGAGGAACACACTCTTTCATAGGGGAGTTGATCTAACACAAGACATAACATCTTGCTTTTTCCTCAAGATTTGTCCTCCAAATTCTGAGGAGTGTGACATCTGTACCCCTAAAGGGAGGCAAAAACAAGAAGGGGTTTGGGCAGCTCCACCATGAGTGTTTTTCTTAAACCCTATACTGGTGAACAAAACATGTTCCTTTCCCTGTAAACATAAGGCTTTGCAAAAATAATTACTTCAAAAAAGGAAAAAAAGGAGCTAATTTTGTAAAAGCTGTGTACTGACTCAGCCAAAACGAGGAGGCGAAACAGCAGCCATCTCCCCAGGAGCGCCTGCCTCTACAGGCGCCTCCTGAGAGGGGAGGCAGCACCCCACAGCCAGAGGAGACAGCAGAGAAACTAGCAAAATACTCTGCTGGTGAGAAGTTTTCATTAAAAATGCAATTGTTGTGGTAGAAAGCAAGGGTAATTGCTGTTGAACTCACCCAGTTCCAGCTCAACCCCTCTGAGGGGGCAGCTACGTTTTGGGGAAGAGTTGTATTTCAGAAATGAGGATTAGCACCAACAGGTAGCCCATCCATAAGCCTCCCTGGGAAGGGCGCTGAGTTACTTGTAGCAATATTTGAAAAACAAGCAAGACATATCTCGGACTCAGGAGATATGCTTGAAACTAGGAAAAATTGATTTTTTTTTTTCATATTCACTGCCAGATATTGCAGGACTACACTGCTATATGCAGATAGAGGACTCCGTTACTGCTTATCACGCCAATGATAGATCCTGCACTGTCTTTAAGGGAATCAATCATTAATTTAAATCGTTTATAGCACAGCAGTTAGCTTTTTAACTCATTCTCTCCTGTGTGGGAGGAAACAGAGTGGCCTCTACATGGGCCTAGGGTTTAAAACTAGTCTTGAAAGAACAGATCAGTCTTGGTGGGTAATCTAAAGCCAGCTTTTCCTCTGTCCTTTTAAAGAAATTTCTAATTCTAAAAATTAATATTACAGAATAAATCATGTTTGAGAAAAATCCCAGCAATTCTAGGATTGGGACAGGCCTGATGGTGCGTGCCTGTAACCCCAGCACTCTGGAGACTGAGGCAGAAAGGTAACTGTGGGTTTGAGGCCAATAATTCTAGAACCATGAAAAGTAAAACTGTGTACCTCCTCCAGCTGTAGGCATGAGCGCATCACCTCCACCTGGAACTCCCCACCTCTTCCCCTGTCTCTAAGAGATGTGAGTAAAGACAGGCCTTTGTTAAGTGCTTTTTTCTGTGCCCATCTTGATCCAACCATGCATCTACCTAGAAACTCTTTCACTGAACACCCAACAAGAATGTAGCCATAGGTGTATTTTAACTTCCCAGAGGCCCCACAGCAGGGAAACCCATGGCCACGATGCCCAGGTGGGACACGGAGGGCGGAGGAACAAATGAGGGTCCAGGAGCACAAGGAAGTCCCATGTGGGGACGCTTAAGCCCTGAAGCCTAGTGACAAGGCAGTGAGGTCTGGTGCTCTCAGGAGGGTCCATCCAGCCCTAGCTGAAACACACACTGACTGTGACAGAAAGGTTCAACTCAAGCTTCTGGGTTTCTGGGGAACCTCAGTTCCAAACACTCTTTCTCATTGTCAAGAAGCTTGTGAGACTAAAGCTTATGGTCATAACAGTGGCTCAGGAGGATAGAATGTGTTCTATGGGCAATGGGAAGCTGGCAATGAGCTGAGTGGTTTCCTATGATCATTGTAACAGACTAACACAAATTCAGTGGCTCAAGACCATGCACTCTGGGTTCAAAGGCTGGTGAGGGCTGCGCCTTCTACCGGCCCCTGGGGAGAACACTCTTTCATTTGCAGGGGCCTCCACACTGACTGGCCTGCAGCTATGCAGCCAGGTCATCACGGTGGTGATTCAGTCTGGTGGGAGGATCCAAGACCAAAGACCTCAGCTCCTAGAATAACTTGGTCTTCTTCTTTCTGATTAACCCTGAACTTCTTTTTTTTTTCATTTTCCTGTGCTTTTTAAAAGAATTTATTAATTTTAATAAGAAAGAAATAACAATGAGACAGTTTCACAACACATCAGTAGAACAGCCACAATAATTAATACATTGTATACTGTTGTCTTCATAGTAGTTGCTCAGAGTACGAGATACAGCCATGCTAACTTTTCTAAACACTATTAGTACTTTTCTCTTTTGTTTTTCACCTGCACGCCAAGCCTTCTCCAATCAGTACCAGTTACAGTACCCCACCGTCTATATAAACCAATCCAATCCTTTGCTCCAATCCAACAAAAATCCCACATCGGGCTTGCTCCCCCGAGAGGCTTACAACCTCTTCCACAGCCCTCTCATGCCGAGTAATAAAGGATTTTTGTACTCTCACATACTTCCCTTTTGCGCCAGAGGAAGGAACCTCACACACACTCTGCATTCTCTGGCTTGCGATTGCTTCCTGAGCTGGAGGCATCTTCCTTCCTACCTGCAGCTCCCAGGGCCCTGCTGCCTTCTCTCTCTGGTCTTCTGCCTTCTCCCTGCAGGATCCCTGAGATTCAGGCACATCTGGGGCAGTCTCTCCCTCTCTAGACCTGTATCCCACTGTCTGCCCCATGTGAGGAAGACACATGAGCTCTGCATACTAAGGTGTGGACACTTGGGAACATTACTCCATCCATCGAAAGGATGAGCTAATAAGTAACAATCGCAGCAACGATCACGACAGGCAGAACATTCTGAGCACTGTGTGTGCTGAGCACTGAAGCCAGTGTGCTCCCATTATACAGAAGAGCAAAATTCCATGTGTGCCAACCAGTGAGGGCCTTCACCCCATAGCTTCCACATAGCTCTTCCACGAAGAGCAGAGGTGAGGAGCTGTGGGCATGCTGTGGTAATGCTGTGGCTTCTGGAGGTGTCTTCAGGAAGCCCCCACTCGCCCAGCTTGCACCTATCACTGACATCTACCAGAGCTGCTGGACCCTGATTAGCCCTCCCAATCCCCACTGCCTGTGCAGGAGACAGAAGCTGTGAGCCCCCCTGCAGGCAGTAACAGCCTCAAACAGGGCACCGCTGGGCCTAGAGGAGACAGCTTGTCCCTCTGTTTGGAAAGGTTAGGGAAGATTTCCCAGAGGGGGAGACATTTGAGCGGAGACTTGAAGGTGAAGAATGAGGAGGATTTTATCATGTGCGGGAGGCTTGGGGCTGCGGGCGGACAAATCGGGCAGAAGAAATTTCCAGTGTGACAGTACAAGAGCGGCAGCAGGCAGAGACAACAGGACAAAGAGACGTTAAGACAGAGACAGGGAGAGGGAGACAGAGAAGGGAACATAGAGACAGAAATATACAGAGACACACAGACAGAGAGAGGAACGAGGAAAAAGAGAAAGACAGGCTCTCTTAAAAAAAAAGTCATAATTACAAAATTAAAAATAGAGAAAGTATCCAGGCATAGTGGTGCACGCCTGTAATCCTAGCACTTGGGAGGCTGAGGTTGGAGGATTGGTGTGAGTTTGAGACCAGTCTGGGCTACAAAAATGAGCTCAAGGTTAGCCTGAACTACATAGGGAGACCCTGTCTCAAAAAGACTGAAAAAAAAAAAAGGAAAGACAATAAAAATAAAGGAAGTCCTGGGGCTGGCCAAATAACTCAGTGGGTTAAAGTACCTGCAAGCAGATGCAAGGGTCAGGGGTTCAACCCCCGGGCCTGCCATGTCGACCCCACCCTGAGGGCACGATGAGAAAACAAGTGAGACTAGGTGTGGTGGTGCACACCTGTAATCCCAGCTCTTGGGAGACTGTAAACAGGTGGATCATTATGAGTCTCATCTAGTAGTAAGATCCTGAACACCCTGTAGACTCTTCTCTAAAATACAAAAAATAAAAAATAGAGTAAGTCTTGTTACTTACACACACTAATAATTCTACATATGTAGCTGAAGACAGTTCCTCTTTATTCACAAAAAGAGAAAAAAGAAGGTGGGAGGAGAGAGAGAGAGAGAGAGAGTAGGCAAGCAGGAAAAATGGGGGACATGGCACACAGGGTGGAGGGATATGGAGGAGACCCAGAGATCAGACACTTGCAGGAAAAGCAGACAGGAAGCCAAGTACATAGAGGTGGAAAATAGCAGAGAGGAGACAGGGCACAGGCAGCTGTGCATCCCAGTGTTCTGGGCAGGGGCCACTAAGCTTGCAGAAGGCAGCCCAAGGGCAGCATGGGGCCTCGGGAGAGCTGGGTTAGTCCTGCTGTTGCTGCTTCCTCAGCTTGCCTGGGGCTCATTGGCCTCGTATAGAAATGGGAAGTGATCCGATCACCTCCATCCTCTTGGAATTCTAAATGGTCTGGTTTCACTGCCCTGGTTCTTTCCAGGGCTGGGTGTTACTGAGAACAGAGCAGACCTTCACTGAGCTGAGGTCTGTGCTCTCACAATGGCGATCCAAATAAAATTTGTGCTGTTTGGGGGAAGCAGGAGCTGCAGAGGGTTGTGGAGCCCAAAGACCTCAGACAGCCTGGAGGCTAGGGGCGGATGGCAAAAGTAGGAGCTGCAGGGAAACAGGTGTGTTTTCCATTGAATGGAGTTGGAATCCTGGGGGATCCTCTCCCACTAATCCACATCTGGGAAGAAGGGCAAAAAATTCATCAGAAGGAAGACAGCTGCCCATCCCCTAAGCGGTTACAAACCTGCAAATCTGGAGCACCTGGAACATGCTTGCTTGGAGTGTGGCTAAGCAAATTCGAGGCATCACTTGGGTACGTGTTGTATTTTAGATCTCTTAGAAAACACATTTAGGAAATGTTAATGACCTAGGAAAATGTTCATCACAAATGTTAGGTCAAAAATCAGTTTCTGGCTTTTGAACCACGAATATGAGTTAACCACTGAAAGTTAAATTTAAAAAGTAATAAAAAATATGAGATCGTTTAATGATAATAACCATATATGCGGATCCAATAAAAATACATGAGTGTATATGTATGTGTATGCATGAAAGAAAATGCATTCGGATTTTATAGACACTGTCTCTGAGACAGAAAATTTTCAGTGGTTGTTACTATCTTCTTCCATAATGTTTTGTATTTCTCAATTGTTGTATTACACATGGATTCTTTGTTCTGAAAAATATGTAGCATATGTATGTTAAAACTGGCTCTTTGGCCACTTTGGTGGCGTTCTGAGGCTTCCCTTCAACTCTGGGTGTAGCACTGATGGCTTGATAAAGCAGCCTTTTGTCCATGAGCTGAGACCCACTGTGATAATGGCTTCCTAGGCATTTCAATCTTACAGACGACTCAGAATTAGCCAGGGGAATTGACATGAGTTGTTAAAATCTGCCCAAAGTTGGTATGGCACACACAAACCGCAGCAAAGATATAAATGTTTACAAAACAGTCTGCTATGACCTGAATGTGTCCCCCAAATTCACATATTGGAAACTTTATGCCCGAGGCCACAGTGCTGAAAAACAGGGCCCTTTGTGAAGTGCTAGCTGTCATAAATGGATTAATGCCACCATGAAAGGCTTCTTAAGGAAGTTTGGTCCCTTTTGCCTTTCTGCATCTCCAGCTATGTGAGGACGCCGGACTCCTCCGCTCCAGAGGAAAGGCATTGCAGGTGCCATCTTGGAAGTCACATCAATCTGCCCAAGCCCTGGATTTCCCAGCCTTGAGAACTGTGGGAAATACACTTCTGTGCCTTGTATTACCCTGAATGTAGTGATCTGTTGTAGCAACACAAAACAGACCATGAACACAACCAAGAGTGTTTGCTTTACAGTTCTTCTGCCTATTCCTTGCCCTACGCTCTGGGGTTGTGGAGAGAACCCTGAGGCTGTATCGAGGCTGAGCCCCACCAGGGGACCACTAGGCAGAAACTTTCCATCCCCCTTGTCTTCTGTGGCACTCGGCTCTCTACAAAATTCCTGGTGGATCACTGCTACTTGAAGGGTGAAGGGGAGAAAGAGAAGAATAAAAGGGAAGAAGCCACAGCTTGCCCAGGTGGCCTCTCGCGCTGAGGTCGGTGGAGCATGAATGTCATTCTCCAAACACATGTTTTGGCAGCATTTTCACATCTTGAAGATGAATTTGCCCAGCACGCATCCTTTGATCTCCCTTGAAATTTTGCCTCTGTTTTATAATGATTCAAATAGACTTCAGAGAAAGACCGCCTTCCGTGAAGGAGTCTCAGTAAATACACTCCTCGAAATTTTCATTCTTAATATATCAGTAGCTTTTCAGTTCATTACAGTGTTATTAGTCAGTCTTCATAAAAGTGCTATGCATCTTTATTAAAAATGGAAGTTCACATCATTTTATGTTCCCATAAAAATGGGTGGTGGTAGCTTTGATTAATTTCTTCACATACAGTGAACTTTACAGCAAATTGGACAGTGTAATTCAATTCCTATTTCTGCAGATTTTTTTGTTGGTAGAAAATTGATATCATTCATATGTAATCATATTGCCTTTGCAAGAGATATTTAAGAAATAATATCCTGAGGTAATGATCGCATGGCTTAATTATTAATGCCACACTTCCACACGTGGCGGCCATGTGCGTTCCTTTCCTTCAGTGCTATCAGAAGTTATTTCTTCAGTCTGAACTCAGCCGCCTGTGCCACCATTTGCACATGCATGTGTGCAGAGCAGCTCTTTAAAAGCACTTCTGTGCTTAACACCTCCAGGCCTAAGGGCACCATGACAATCAGGTTTAAAGGCACAGATCCAGCTGGATGTGGTGGTGCAGGCCTCTAACCTCAGCACTAGAGAGGCTGAGACAGGAGGACAGGAGAACTGCTGTGAGTCTGAGGACTTCCCGGGCTTCCCGGGCTTCCTGGGCTACCTAGAAAGGCACTGTCTCAAAGGAGCAACAACAAAACAAACAAAAAAGGCAAAGATCTCACTGACTACCCTAGATGCCAAGCAGATCCATGGGGCCTCTTTTGAACTAAAAACTGAAAACTGTTTTTTTGGTTTGAGATACTGTATTAGTGTGAGCCTCCAGGACAACAAAATATGTTTGTCAGAAGAGAGGATAGGGGTTTCAGGAGGCTGGAGCTTTCTGGGAGACCTGGGCCTACTCTGCAGATCTTCACAGACAGAGTGAGATGCGTGCCCTGAGGAGGGCCATCCACTGGGCTCCAACTCCACACATTTCAGTGACCATCACAGTTAAAACCATCCTCTTAGCAATGCTGGACACCACACACACACACACACACACACACACACACACACACCCCCAAGGGATAGGGTTAAGGCCTGTGACCCAGTGAACACACCAGAGGCCATGAGTGCTCAGGTCACCTTGCCCCATCCTCCCTCCAGGAGAAAGTCCCACGACGCAAGCCTGCCCACCTTCCCAGCTGCAACCTCTTCTTCCTCACTTGCAGCTGTTTTAGCTCCTGAAATTGTCCTCTTCAGATCCTTCCATAGGCTGCCCCTGTGCTGGGACCACAGTTAGGACATACCCTCTTGCCTTCAGGCTGTGGAAGGAGAGCGATGGCACCACAGTCCCCCCTAAAGGGGGGCTGTCCCCATGGGGCTTACAGAGGCCACACTGTAGAGAAACAGGCTGCCTCGTGACAGGAGGCAGGTGGGTGTAGGGAGCAAGATTGCCACCTTCTCCATCCCCTCCTTCAGAACAGGGCTTCAAAGCCATGAGGCAGTAAGCACTCAGCCTCAGGAGAAAACGAATGTTTTCCTGGGGAAAGGAAACTGCGCCTGTGCAGCTGGGCCTCCTCCTGATGTGTGTTCCTCCTGACCTGCTGAAAAACAGGAGGCAAGGCATTTCCGTGGCTGCCCCCAGGATGTATGAGACACACAGGAACCCACTCACCAGACATGGACGCACACACCTGTACTCCCAGAGTACACACATGCATACAGACACATAGAGACCCACATCCACACAGGCGCACATCGACACACGCAAATACCAATTTACACAGGGACACAGATGTGCACACCCATTCACCTAGACACATACACTCACCCACACTCACATCTCTACACATACATACCATGTTCATTCATCCACTGCATATTCACACTCAGAGACACAGACACACACTCACACATACAAGTATGCCCACAGCACTCAGTCACACTCACACTATAGCTACCACCTCCCCCCACACACACACACAGCACATCTGCACTCTCACAGATCATGCAGGTTCACATTTCCACCCTGGGTGCTGTTTGTCCAGGCGTGTTTACTGCCCTTGGCCAGGCCCAGGCAGTGGTGTCCTCTAGCAGCAGGAGCCAGTTCAGTGCAGACCACACACCAGGACATGTTGCCAAGAACATGTGACCCCTCTCCCCTGGCTGGGCTGTACCTGGAGAACAATGTGAGGGGCTGTGCCTGTGTTCCCAGAGGCCTCCCTGGCAGGATACAAATGATTAGGTGGCAGTAGTCCTTGGAGAGGGACCGCACACTCCAGAAGCACATGCAGAGCCCAGAGCCAGGTGCTATCCCTTTGCCCCTGCCCTGCCGGTGCTCTGAGCTCAGCCATCACAGGAAAGTGACCTTCTGTGCAGTGGTGACGCAGCTCTCTTTTGTGTCCACCGGTAAGACCCTGAACACCAGCCTATCTTCCCTCTGGTGGGGAACATAGAGTTTCAGTTGAAAGCACGGCTGTCTTCGCAGGACAAGTGACTCCCTGTGCATGTCCCTCCACCCCCAGCCTTAGGCACACAGCCCTCACCTTCGTGCATTTGTGCAGGCTGCCTTCTGATGACACTGAGCTGTGACGCCTTAGAGACTGTAAAGACTCTCTAGCCTCAATCCTGGCCCTTTTGAAAGCCACATCTCAAAACAGGTTCTACAAGGAAAGCCCCCTTTTCATTTCCTGGAGCTCCAGTCACAAGGGATTTTTGGAAAGTATGTGGGTATTCAGTTGGAGCCTCGAGTAGAAGAGGAAAAGGGGAGCCTGCTTTCCTTAAATCATCACAAAACATTTGCAAGGATCCAAGCATCCTAAGATAGGTGCTTTGCCCATATGCTTGTCTGGGATCAGCCCAAGTCTTTTCCAAGTGAATCAGGTGAGAGAACAAAGACCAGAAACCAGCAAGTTGTGCTGTGGGCTAGAGGGAGGAGCCTACAGTAGGCTGTCAGGGATGGGCAACTTGGGAGGGACAGTGTCACCTCTCCTGCTCCTCAGAGATATGTTCAGAAGGAAGTGAGATTCTGGCATTCCAGGTGCACAAAAGGTAGGCTACAGGGAAGGGAGCTTCCCAGAGAGGCTATCTGGAGGACATCCCAGGAGGTACCACACTGGAGTCGGCATTCAGTGCCTAGGGTGGCCCCTGCCATCGTGTATACAAGTGAAGGCCTGACCTCAGAGGGAGGCCAGACCACTGCCACAAGACAGTGCCAGAATGTTTTGGAAATAAAACATTAAAATATGACCACCTCTATATCATTTAAGTGAAATGCAACCATTCATGATATGAGCACATGTCCTCGTTTTCTATCTGAAAATAGACACCTCCTTGACGGCAGCAGGAATAGAGGAGGCAGCCACCTAGCACCAGCCCTGAGCAACAGCCTCAGGGGATAGCAAGAGGCACAACCACTGTGGTGGAAAGGATAGAGGTGGCTGGCAAAAACTCACAGGCCCAAGAAAGCACCCCATGCCTCCAGCAGCTCCACCCCAGGGAGAGAAAATTCTGATCCCAGGAACTCCTAAGCACATAGCATCCCAAATCAGTTCAGTGATCGGGCTGTAAATTGACAAAGCAAGGAGAGTGGTTTCCACTTTGAGTTTTGCACTTATCCTTTCTATGCTGGAAACAGAATTAAATTCATCGCAGCAGCAAAATGAAGACAGCTCTGAGTTATACTGTACCTCACTTTGGGAGATTTATGAATATTATTTTCCTGTAAAATCCAACATTTTTCTCTTTGCTACTTGTAATCTATAAGTGGCGCAAAGTTGGGCACCTCGCAGGATGTCCTCTGCACCGCGCCCAGCCGTGCTGCTGGTGCTAGGGCATATAGGGTACGCACGCAGCCCCTATAAATCGTGCCTTTCTGTTTAACTTGTCTAATCAGATCACCGTTTCAAAACTTCATAAGTGGCTGCTTCTCATTTAAAGGTCTAGTAAAGCTGCAATTACTATGGCTGTTAGATCCCTTGTTTCAAAAGTACATTAAATAGTTTTATAGATGTGGCTGGAAATACTTGTGTGGTTGTGTTTACAGAAGTGAATGAGTTCATTAATAACAGGACCCCGAGACAGAAAGACAAGGTAGAAGGTGTGATAACTCCTTGGGCCTTTGAAGCTCACACTTGGACATAATTTTTGAAGTTGGGACAACTGTTTCTACCTCATTAAAATAAAAAAACTAAGGTGTAACTTAAATCAGCGTAATATACCAGTGACATGTTGGCTGTAGCCTTTGGAGCCACATCTGGATGAGAAAGGAAAGCCTGGGTTTCCTCTGGAAATAAAAAAATGCAGCAAGCCCACCTGCAGACTGGGAGGGGTGCAGCCTGAGGCGACAAGCCATGCTTGCCCAACAGCCTGGGGACAGCAGATCCACACAGTTGCATGCTGCAGTGCCCATCTGCAAGCGCCTCTTCTTGGACTTCAGAAGACTTTGTGGTCCTAAGTAGCATGTGGCCTTCCTGAGTGTCCCTGGGTGCTCGTGCTCCGGGTCAGTGGCCCAACTTCACTGAAGCAGGAGACAAATGCTCTGAGCATGGAGGAGGGAACCTGGGGCCAGCACCATCTCTCCCTCTGCAGTGACCAAACAGGCAGATTTCTAAAGTACATTTTTTGGAGAAAATGAAATCTCAGATTTGTTGTAAATTCAGGCCGGGCAGGATCTAGCAGATGGGCAATGTTTTAAGTTGCAAACCTAAGGGAAGCTTTTGCATTAGAAAGATGAAGAAGAAACTAAACTGTAGCTCTTAAAATAAAGAAAGATTTTCTGTTTTCCATAGTGACTCACTAAACCTTTATTTAGACAGTTGGTAAAAACACCACATCACATATTTCACATGTTTTTCCCCCACTGCTGCAGCTTAAAACAGTATCGTGTTTTTTCTTCTAGAAGGAAGCAGAAATCTACAGTAAGGCATTTTTGCCTTTTAAAAAAAATGGAGCCTAAATGTATTTTGGAATGGTTAATATTCCCGGTCAGACCCACAGCATAGCACCCTCTGGTGCACATATTAAGGAGAAAGATTAGGACTGTTACGAGTTTTGTTCATTTGCTGTTCAACAGTTCCCAGAGATGAATTTTAGTGCTCATTCGAAAATACAACAAAAACATAATGATTTGAAATCCATCATTATAGCATCTGAGCAATTTTTCTTATTGTTCTCCCTGGATCTGAGGTTAACAGTGTGAGGCAGGAGAAAGCCTGAGCTTTTGTACTGCACAGGTGGACCCACTGCGTCCCCACCAAAGCCGCCTTCCTGAGGCTGGGTCTTCCAGGGACCTGGAGCAGCAGGGTGGGGACACTTATGAGGACAGAGCAGCTGCCCTGAGCTGCAGCCACAGCCTGAGCACAAAGAGCTACCCTATGCTCTCGGGGCCCATGCTGTCCCTTGGCTATCAAGGACATAACTCAGTCAAAAGGAAAGTCTTACAGGACATGGTGGTGCACTCCTCTGACCCCAGTACTTTAGGAGGTGGAGGAAAGAGGATTGCAAGGTTGAGTCCAAACTGTTTCAAACTAAATGGAGGACAGTAGCTCAGTGCAGAAGCCCTGGGTTTACTCCCCAGTAATGAGGGGAAAAAGGTCTTGGAGAGCGTTCTTCTTCAGAAGTCGGAAGCTATGAAACATTGTGCCTACCTATGAAGAGCACAATATGCACAGTCACACAGATACATGCACAAGCCCATGCACTCATACATACATGCAGATGTGAAGGCACATAATCACACACGAGTGTATATGTATTCAAACAAAGCATGCACAAACACACATGCAAGCCTATCCACACATTCACATACACAAGTATGTCCATCTGAATGTACACACACACAAATACCAGAGCTGGAGCTGCTGAAAGTGACTTCTCTCTATGTCACCGACAGCTGAAGGTATTTCTAGGGTGGGCTCTGGGAAGGGACCGTGAGCCATGTCTGTTGCCAGCCTCCGGAATGGAATGCCTTAGGGTTCTCGTACATGAGTCACTTCAGTCAGTGCATGTTCATGACTGTCTCATACCTTGCTAGGCAAAGGACTGGAGTTAGACCCCAAGAAAAGTTCTCCTTAAAGGGATTCAGCATGTCATTTCTCATTTTTCGTTGGTCAGTAGATTGTATCTGTGTGCCAATGCAGTAGTTTTATCGAGTGGGAAATATACACCTTTTCCTCTCTCAAACACTCTCTGCAAGGTAACCTTGTGCTGTCCGCTGTCCTATGCCTCTCTCCCTGCACTGACCCAAAGACCCTTCGTTTTTCTCTAGGTGAACAGCAAGAGGGTCACGGGAGGTTATTAAAACACAGAGGCAAACACTCACAGGCAGCCCATTTCCCGGAGGAGCCCAGCATTTCCCATCCAGTTTCCCCATCTCACTGCTGCTGTCTCTAACTGCAGTGTAGGTCTCTGACTTGGAGCTGTGAGCGGCAGCTGGCTCTGCTTGCCCTCCTGTA
>PVKN010022346.1:0-15188 GCA_004027915.1 Capromys pilorides
GTAATTCCTGAAGAAAGTAAAGTCACCTAAAAACTATAACAGGATCACTTTAATCTATTTAGCTAGGTGAAAAAGCAAAATATTGCCCTTTTTATTTCAAAAGCTTTGCACATGGAAAGCTAGTATTGAAGTACCAGTGTACACTGAATTATACTACAATCTTTGGGTTTATTGTTAACTTTATCAGCCACTTGCTGTTGTCCTAGCCACCTAAACAGGTACCAAATGCCTGTTTTGCAAAATCTCACATAAGCACACACTCCAAGTAAGATAGCAAAAGTGACATTACTATACCTTTTCAAGTATTCTTTTTTGAAAAATTCAAACAGCAGTAGTACTTTACTGCCAGTTTCATGATTAAACTGCACAAAGCAGCTGTTTATCCACTCACAGCAACCAGCAGGTGAACCTGATTCAATATTTATCACAGGCTTTCACAGATCACTGCTAACCAAGCAAACGTTTTAATTAAGCTGGAACTTGCTTCAAAGAGCTCATTCAAGATGTCAATCAGCAAGTAAGGGATCAGATACAGTGTCAGGTGAGAGTGTGTAATACAAATCCACAACTTTCTTCATCCCATCGCTGTAAATCAGCCTGCTCTGAAGCTCAGACTCTGATTGTGACAGACTGCCAGTCTCCTGGAATGTGTAACTGAAGTCACTCAAATTCTATTGTGACGGTTGTAAGCAATATGTTAAACTGCAATGGGCTAGCACATTAAGACAGATCCTTTTCACGGTTGTTTTTTGATACCATAAGTGTTTGTTACCCTACTCTCCACTTACTGTTTACTTTCTTGCCTAGTGTAAACGGGAATTCCTTAACAGTTGCCCACTTCTGAAGTCTGGTTCAGCAGAATTGACCAACAAAGATCGAAAGTGGGGTAATTTTTACCTAAATCTATATTAGGCCAATCTTATACAATAAGAGTTAGTCTAACAAATACATCACAAAGATGAGTGATCTATTTTTTAAATAAAAATTAAATTTTTATTTAATTTTAAATAAAAATTCTCCTGTGCGATAGCATTTTCTATTGATACGATCAAAGCAAATGAATCTCAAAGTGGCAGCGAGTCACACAGACCAACTTCATAATACCTGGGGTGTTTAAAAAAAGAAAAGACAAATGAAGGCTGAAAGGAAAAAAATGGGAGGGAGAAGGAAAGCTGTACTTTACCGAGAAATGTAAGCTAAAACATGTAAGTAGAATGATAAATTTTTGTAATGATTATTTTAAAACTCTCCTGTAATAACTGATGTAGGTAAACTACATAAATAGCTATTAAAATCAGAGTGAAAAGCTGTAAGACAATAGAAGATTCACAAAATCTTAAAGTAACATCCCACAAATTATGCATTAATTACAAAAGGAAATGTTCCTTCACAATGGAGAAACATGGTTGGTCACATTTGAGAGGTAAAACTTAGAAAAACTGGCACCATGTTTCCTGGTGTGATATAACAAAACAAGCTTGTGAGCCCATCTTATCATTAAGTCCCAACCATTAGTATCATAGGCACAGATCACCTGCCTGGCATATGCGAAGCCCCAACTGTTAGTGGGGACAACACTAAAATTTAAAAAACCTAAGCCATGAAAGTATGACACAAAAGGAATCCAAGATCACACTGTGTGAAAGATGTGATTATATCATTTAGATGGTGAAAATTAATCCACCTGTACACTAGAGTACTAGAGACTTATTTTATAAGTCCTAGCCCTTGGTTTTTGGTGTTCTGTTTTTGATTTGTCTTTTTTCAAACAGGGTTACACTATGCAGTTCAGGCTGACCTTGAACTCACTTTGTAGCCTAGGCTGGCCTCAAATTTGCAGCGCTGCCTGCCTCAGCCTCCTGAGTGCTGGGATTACCGGGATGCAACACACACCTGACCTTGGTTTTGGTATTTTTCAAATTTTCTCCAATGAACTGTGTAAAGAAGTTAGAAAATATTATCCTATCATGTAACTTTTCCACATATTGACTGCAATGCAATAAATACAACCTATACAAAAGTTTTGCTTCCTTCATGAACTCTAAAAAGTAGATGCAATCATCAGTGTATAACACACACACGAAAAAAGTCAAGGGGTCCAAGGAGATAGTTCAGCAGGCCTAAGTGCCTGCCTGGCAAGCGCAAGACCCTGAATTCAATCCCTGGTGCTGCAAAAATAAATAAATAAATAGTCACTAACACAATGCCACCCAAGAGAAGTTTCTCCAGTGATGAAATGTTCCATATCTGCACAGTTCAATACACTTGCTATTAGCCACAGAGCAAGCTGCTGGGCACTTGAAATGTGATTAGAGCATCTCAGAAAGTGAATTTTACTTTTAATTAACTGAAATAAATAGCCACAGTTGTCATCCGGTCTGGCTTTGCTGCAACGAGCACAAGCCACAGGTACAAACGTGAAACAGCTCAGAAGAGATGAGCCTGGAGATCCAAGCCTATCTGTTACAATTATGCACTGATAAGAGGTTCATGCCTTCAAAACAGCAAGAATGCAAGTGTTTGCCTGTCAAAAACTTACACTCACATGTGTCAAATAAATTAGCACATCCCAGCAGACACTCTGTCCTCAGTGACCTTTATTTCTGTAAACGCTACCTCAGCAGCTATAAACCTCTGTCTTTAGGGGATAATAACACCAAACAGTGATGTTTCATCACCATTATAGACTTGTTCTGGTGGGTTTTTTCTTTGTTTGTTTTTGTGGTACCAAGGATTGCACTTGGGACCTTGTGCTTGTCAGGCAGGAGTTTAGGCTACTGAACTATATCCCTAGCTTCAAGGGGTTTTTGTTTTTTTATTTGCTTGTTTATTTTGGTTTATCTGTTTTTTTGTTTTTTTTTTGTTTTGAGACAGAGTCTGCTACATAGCACAGGTTGGCCTCTAATTCATAATACTTCTACCTTGGCTTCTCAGTCAGAAATGACTTTAGCAAATTCATCAATGGATTTCTACCTTGTTTTGTAATAAGTGCTTGCCTGGTCCTGAGTTTGATACTTGGTACCACAAAACAACAACAAAAAGATATCCCTAGCCTTGGCTGGGGAGATATCTCTGTGGAATAAGTGCTTGCCTGGCATGTACAAGGTCCTGAGTTTGATCCTTGGTACCACAAAACAACAACAAAAATACATCTCTACATTGTTTTGTGATTGGAAAATGCTTTATTACCACATCAAGTTTTCTGAATACTCAGTTTCTTTCAATTTTCAGTTCACATGATAGATTTTTGGTTCCTTCATGGTCAGCGTATCATTTAGTGACACATGATCACTGTGGTAACAGAGCCACTCTTTCAACAACCGGGCAAGAGCTTCATTTTAGCCTTATGCAATGTTTCTCTACTTTTCATTAGCTCCCATTCATCACATTCAGCACGGAGCTTCAGTATTTTATCCTTTTGTTTCTTTGGGCATTACACAAAGAGTCATTTCAACAGCATACTCTTTTGTAAGACATTTCACAAACTGCTGTCTAGCTTCCCCAACAGGGGGCTTGGGATATAGCTCAGCAATGCAGTGCCTGCCTAGCAAGCCCAAGGTCCTGAGTTCAATGCCCTCTTACCTCCCTAACCCCAAAAAAGAATAAAGAATAGCTTCCTGACAGCCCAACGTTCTGTGCTGTACCTAAACATAAATGCTTCCTCATTTTCTTATCACTGTTGCCCACTGGGGTACTTGCATGCCTTCTGCGATGTTTTCAATAATATCATTATAGCCCAGAATAGAGAATAAACATAAAAACACAGCGAGTACTAGTGCACATAGGTCTTGGTACTACGTCGGGCATCAGGGGGAGTCTGACATAGGCATGTGCAACCTGCACCCACACCACGTTCTGACCATCTATGGGCAGGCTTGAAGAGGATCTGGGCATGCACAGAAAACATTTATCACAGTTGAAAGGGGCCTAGGAGATTTACTCTCCCTTGAAGACACTGAATAAACTGTGTTGTGTACCTGCATTTTGACTATGACCCACCACATAACTGTATTTTCCAACTTTTTCTATAACTCTATAATTTTGAGTACTTAACTTTTAAAAGTTAAACAATAAATAGTCTGCTCATCAGATAATTGGACAGTTGACAAACTAGATTTCTAAAGTAAAGCCAACCTTTGTCTACCTAACAGGTAAACAAGTATGAGGGAAAAGCTTTCTATACAACTGTAAGTTTTTTTTTTGGCCGGCTCAGCCCGCCCTGGGGGTGGGGCTGGCGCAGCATGTGGTGCCAGGGATTGAACCACGGTCCCTGCATTTGCCTAAGATTTCCTAAGCAGGTGCTTTAGACCACTGAACCATCTCACCGGCCCCAACAACTGTAAGTTCTATCATCACTAAATTTACATTTATGTCACTGAATTGCTGTATAGATTTCATTAAATGTATCTGTAAATCAAGAGACTAATTATTACTTTACCTCAAATATTCCCCAAGTTCCCTCAATATGATAAAAAAAATTAGCAATTTTTGAGATTGACTTCACTATAGAAAACTATTTTCTATCAGCTCTCAAAATAATCAAAATTACAGCTGCTGAAGTACGCTCGCTCAAGCAGTTGTTCATTCAGTCAATCATCTCGCCCTTAGCTAAATTTGCAGCTAAGGCAAAGATTCGCACTAATTTCTGGCCTGAGATTAGAACAGAATAGAAAAGGATTTTCAAATATATTGTAGATTTTGTGAGCCAGGTGGCATCTGTCAAAGCTAATCAACTCAACTGTTGAAGACCAAAAGTGCTATCCACAGATAATATCTAAATAAATGTAAGCTGTTCTTAAAAGAACAAAAATAATTTAAAGAAATAGCCACAGTTCACTAACTATTCGCCTAGAAAATAATTACATCAAAAAGATACAGATCAGAGGCTTGCCCTGAACTTAAGAGTTCCTCCTGCCTCCGCCTCCCAAGGATTGGAATTACAGGAATGCACCACCACAACCAATAGATTTTTGTATAAAATATAAGGACTCAAATATATATATGGACTCATTATAAGCCTATACTCTTTTTTTTTTTTTAAATAGCATTGCAGATCACTAGGGAAAGGAAACACTAATAATGAAGGTTGCTGATTTGAGTGATTATACTGAAAGAGGAAAAAAATTGCAGACAAATTAAGAGCTTAAATACAAAATACTAAACTTTAAAAATACATCAAAAGGGCCAGATATAGCTCTGTGACACAGCACCTGCCTGGCAAGCACAAGATCCTAAGTTTAATTCATGGTACCAAAATAAAGGACAAATATGTATTTGTGATACAAAAGACTATACATAAAAGAATACATTGATACATTCAACTACATTTAAAACTTAAATTTCTGGCCAGGCATGGTGGTGGATATCTGTAATCTCAGTACTTGGGAGGCTGAGGCAGAAGAATCACTGTGAGTTCGAAATCAGCCTCAGCTACAAAGTGAACCCAAGGCCAGTCTGAACTACACAGCAAAACTCTATACCATAAGCAAATAAATAAAATTTTAAAAAACTTCTTCGTGGCCATAAGAACAAAAGAATTTAACAACTGATTGTAGTGACACACACCTGTGGTCCCATCACTTAGAAGGCTGAGGCAAAAGGATCAGAAGTTCGTGCCTAGTTTGGGCAACTGAGAAACTTAGTGAGATCCTGTCTCAAAATAAACAAACAAACATAAAAAAGGAAAAAATAATAAAAGGGCCAGAGATGTAGTTTAGTATAGAAGTCTTGGATTCAATCTCTATTCCCACCCTACCAAGAGAAAAAAAGAAAACCAGTACAGACCAGGCATGGTAGCACATGTCTATAATCTCAGTATTCTGGGAAAGATCAGGCAGAAAGATCACAAATTCAAGCCCAGCCTGAGAAACTTAGACCCTGTCTCAGTAGAATAAGCACTTGCCTGGCAAGTGCAGGGTCCTGAGTTCAATCCCTGGTACTGCAAAAAAAAAAAAAATTTTTAAAAATAAGGGCAGGAGGGCTCAGTGAAAACTCAATTTAATCCCCCACCCCCAAAAAGTTAAAATTTAAATCTAAAAAGGCTTTAATGGAAAAAGTTAATAATTTTTTTTTAAGTGTATACCAGTCCAGTATGGTAGTGCATACTTACAAACCCAGCACTTTGGAGGCTGAGGCAGAAGGATCACCACAAGTTCAAGGCCAGCCTGGGCTGCATAGTCAATTCAAAGTGGGCCTGCATTACATAACAAGATCAAGTCTTAAAAAAAGTATTTTTCAGACCTGATAGATATCTCAGTGGACTAAGTACCTGGTTTGGCAAGTTGAGGGACCAGGGTTTGATCCCCAGTCTGGCACGCCATGCTGGCCCCTCTCCGGGGCACACTGGGCCAGAGACTGAGTCTGGGCATAGTAGTGCATGCCTGTAATCCCAGGGCTGGGGAGACAAAACAGGAGGTCCACTATGAGTCCGAGGTGCATAGTGAGACCCCGTACCAAATACATAAAATAAAATAAAATAAAAAATTTTAAAAAAACGTATTTTTCGCTTTATTCTACTCAGTTGAGAGCCTAAATATATGGACATTTATCACCTCATGTATTTATAGATTAGACAAAAGATAACTATTAATGTTAGAAAAAAATAAATCCTGGTTTGTAAAAAAAACTGACAAAATCAGTTGTCAATGATATTGATGAATTATAATAATATAAACAGCAAATACTGGAAGGCCTAGGGGGAGAAGTAAGGAGAAGGGTCGACTGGAGAGGAAGAAGGCAATAGAAAGACAAAAATTCAAGAGAATTGTGTTTGCATCCGCCGCTGAGCTGCGGTCGCTCTCTAACCCCAAGCGCCGCAGTCTCGCTCGCCAAGCTCCAGCCAAAAGACAAGCGGGGAAGGAGGTCCTTGTACCACGGCTCCTACCAAGCCGACTACCCGTAAATCCAGCAGCGGATTGTAACCAGAAACTACTGGTTACAAAAGCAGCTCGTAAGAGTACGCCCTCTACTGGAGGGGTGAAGAAACCTCATCGTTACAGGCCTGGGACTGTGGCACTCAGTGAAATTAGACGTGTATCAGAAGTCCACTGAACTTCTGATTTGCAAATTTTTCTTTCTGGTTCGAGAAACTGCTCAGGACTTCAAAACAGACCTGCACTTCCAGAGCGCAGCTATCGGTGCTTTGCAGGAGGCAAGAGAGGTCAATCTGGTTGGCCTGTTTGAAGACAGCAACTTGCGTGCCATTCACGCCAAACATGTAACGATTATGCCAAAAGATATCCAGCTAGCACGCCGCATACGTGGAGAGCGTACTTAAGAGTCCACTGTGGTGGGAAACATTTCATTCTCAAAAAAATTTTTTCCCTCTTGTTCTTGTTCTTGTTATTGGTACTTTGAACGTTAGGTATTTTGGTTTTCATTTTTTTTCCCGTGGGGTCAAAAGGTACCTAAGTACATGATTGCAAGTGGAAAATAGGGGACAGAGATCAGGTATTGGCAGTTTTTCCATTTTCAATTGTGTGCGAATTTCTGTCTTCATGCAGGATGTAAAGCATTAATGCAAGTCAAAAATGTTTCAATGAACAAGTTTCAGCACTTCAGCTTTATAACAATTATAAATAAAAATCTGTTAAATTTTTCTGGGAAATACCAGCACTTGATTTTTTTTTTTAAAACAAGTAAATTTCTTATTGACAGTAACTAAATGGTGTTTGTAGCATTTTTATCATACAGTGGATTCCATCCAGCCACTATACTTTTCTAAGTTGACTTACATACTAGTACATGTTTTTAATGTTGTCTTTCTGTGCTGTTCCTATAAGTTTGCTATTAAAATACATTAAACTGTAAAAAAAAAATTCAAGAGGAAAGCAAAGTATGTTATTCCATCTGAATAAACACCAGAATAAAATGTCTGAAAACTGACTGCCTTCAGATAGTGGGAACCAGCAAAGAAAAGTTTAAAAATCTACCACTTTTCTTCTTGTTTGAAGCCATGTAAAATTCTTTGGCTGTTATCATCAGGTAGATATTAAATAGATGGAAAAATAGACAGATACTGAAAAAAAAAAGTAGTGAGGAAAAAATCTAGGAACCAATTCAAGTATACATAACAAATATGATAACAGCAAAACTTCAAAGTGGAAAAAATAATTCAGCAAGCAACTCTGGGACAACAGATCAACTATTTCAAAAAGCATACAATTAGTACCTGACCTCATACATACATTACAGTAAGCCCTGTACGTAAAGTAGTCATACATAAAACCAAAACTATAAAATAATTATTTTAAAAATCCATCATAAGCTTATAGAAAAGACCTAGAAAGAGTCTCATGAGTTTGTTGTTTACCTTTGAGAAGCAGAAAAAGAGAAGGAAGTAATATAAGGGAGAATATCTTAACGTTGATCCTGTGCTGGCTTATACTGTCAAAGGTTTTTCAGAGAATGATTATTACTTATAATTTAAAAAAAAAAAAACTTCAAATTTTCCCTTTGGCTCCCTAACAGGTATGGTACACAAAACATAAAAGGTAAAAAGGTAAATTAACCTCTCTCCAACAGACTGGATGCTTCATGTACTTTAGTGCCAGACACACTGGATAATGGAACCTATGTTCTTTCATATATTAATTTTAGGTTTTTATCATTGGCTAGCAAAAAAAAAAAACAAACCAAATCTCACTTTTTCTCTCACTTATAACCATGAATGTATATTCATTGATTTTTAGAACTAGGTTCAATTCATGACTCTACCATTATCTGCACTATGATCATGGCCAAAGGGTCAGTAACTTTTGGCTTTTAGCTAGCTCAGTGGCTTAAAGGATCTACTTAAGCAGTCTCTGGGAGTTCATCCCTGGCCTGCCACAGGAGCTAGGAGTTCATCCTGTGCCTGCCTGTGCTGGCCCCACCCCAGGGACACACTAAGACAGCGACTGAGACTGGGCTTGGTGGCGCACACCTGTAATCCCAGCACTTGGGAGGCTATAAACAGGAGGATCACTAAGAGTTCTGATCTACCTAGTGAGACCCTGTACACCCTGTCCTAAACACACACACACAAAGGCAAAATAAAAAATATCTTTTGGCTTCAATTTTCTATAAGAATGAGACTAAATCTGCTTATTTTCTTCATGGTATTGATATAAACAACAAGTGAGAGAATACATAAATTCTATGGCATAATTATAGGTTCACAATTATATAGCATAATTATAGGTGTATCACTACACTAAGAAATACAAATTCTTAAGCCGAGTGTGGTAGCACTTGGGAGGCTGAGGCAGGAGGATCAGTGTGAGTTCGAGACCAGCCTGGGCTACAAAAGTGAGCTCAAGGCCAGCCTGAACTGCATAGCGAGACCCTGTCTCAAAAAGACAAAAAAGGAAGAAATATAGATTCTTATTTTTAAGTGATGGGCATATAATAAGTTTCAAATATTTTTCTCCCTTCAATAAATGATACTTACATGATTTAATACTTATTCCTATGACAGTTACAGAACTGAAAAGCAGTTTCTAATCTTCTGTTTAAATTAATTGCCCTGGGTGTGGTGGCGCAGGCCTATAATCCCAGCACTCAGAGGCGGAGGCATAAGAATTGCTCTGAGTTGGAGGCCCACCTGGACTACACAGTGAGACTGTCTCAATAAAGCAAGCATGACAGCAAGGGAGATACACACACACACACACACACACACACACACACAGAGCGCCAATATACCTCAATCCCTGACATCACTGTTTAGGCT
This sequence comes from Capromys pilorides, assembly GCA_004027915.1. NCBI lineage: Eukaryota > Metazoa > Chordata > Mammalia > Rodentia > Capromyidae > Capromys > Capromys pilorides. The sequence goes on from PVKN010022346.1 coordinate 9,713, forward strand.
TTTAGATGCTAATATATTCTTAAACTACAACCAAAATGCTTTGCAGAAGAAAAAAAAATTTTAACAATACTGTCATATCCCCTTACGTATATGTGTCTCAGTAAAAGTTATAATCTATTTATGATCTATAAGTAAAGATGAATCATGCATTTCTTAGCTTTGGCTGTTTTATATTCACTTTTGCAATAAAAATGTGAGGACCTACTAAGTGTGGGATGTGGGCTATATGCTGGTTATAAAAATATGAAAAAGACATCTCACAAGAAAAGTTAAAGACATCACATATGCATAGAGATGAATATCCCGGGTAAGAAGCAAACAAAACAAAGTGCCTAAACCTACACATAAACAGGTAACATGAACTTTGGTGAGCATTATAAAAATAAAGGCCAGGTGCTAGGAAACTAAACAAGGAAGGAGCTTGACAAATTATCCACGTGGTGATGCTTACAACCTGTGATGACAGTACAAAAATGAAGTGTCTTCCATTCAGAGGTCACGTGGAAGAGTTTACTCAGAGACGGAATAGCAAGATGCTTGAGAGGACTAAGAGACAGACTGCCTGCAACATCAACCAGTCTCTACTCATCAGCTCTGTGATAGGAGCAAGTCATTTCAACACACTGCATCTCAATTTTCTCATGTGATTCAGGAAAATGTTAATACCTTCCCCACAGGATTTTATAAGCACTGTGTTAAAAGTTTTTGTGTTATTTTGCCAACTGCAAATCCAAAGAAAAGTTAATATTCACAAGTGTTAGCACACATTAATATGCTAGGTGAATATTTCTAAAGTGCCTTTAAAAGTATGTCTGGCACCCAATTAGCATACCACTGTGCCTATGCAGTTATGTTAACTAATTATTTTAAGTAAAATAAATTAACACTGACAAAATGACTTGTAAATACTTTTCAGAGAGAACTGGTCATTTTCTCCTATGATCCTAGAGAATAGTTTACACTGAGAAAAATGGCAGGAGTGAAAGAAAGGAAACACAACAGGTAGGGAAAGAAGAAAAGGGGGCAAGTCCAAGATCAGGCCAACATCAACACTCAGACGGTCAACAGCGCACTCTGCTGGATCTAAGTGTCTACTACATATGAGCCAAAAATCATTAAATGGAGCTGTTACATTCAATTAAATATAATTATTCTTATTAAAATGTAGAGAATGTTAGCACTTATTTAATAAATTAAAAGCTATCAAACATAAGAGTGTGCCTGTAACAATATCTTGCTAATTGCAAGGGTATACTAAAAGAATGAATATAAATTCTAGAGAAAAATATATGAACGGTGGAACAAATAACTGGAATGTTAACTTTCTCAACTTGGTATCAGAATTTTTTAATAGGAACAAGCAGGGGACACTGTGTTATATTCATATCAGATAATAACACTATTTTCTTTTTCACACTGCTGGGGATAAAAACCTGGGCATTGTGGCTGCTGGGCAGAGTTGATCACTAAACTACCATTTTCTGACTCAAGCGGTATGGAGACCAGAGATGAAAGATTAAAAAAAAAAAAAAAAAAATCTATCTAATTCTTAAAACCACAGTTTGGACACTAAGTGATTTTAATAAAAATTAGAATTGTAAAGGAAAACCTATATTCAATGTCAAATTCAGAGAAAAACAAAATTTATTAAACTATAATTTAAAGAGAAAATTTGTTCAAAGTAACAGAACTGTAGACAAGAGAAATATAAAGATTAGAGTGCTGGGCTGGCAAGATAGCTCAGCAGACTAAGTGCCGGCTCAGGCAAGCTGCAGGGACTGAGGTTCGAGCCCTTAGCACTACAGGCTGCGCCAGCCCCACCCCCTAGGTATGCTGAGCACACAACCTAGACCAGGCTTGGTGGCGCAGGCCTGAGATTCCAGCACTGGGGAGGCTGACACGGGAGGATCACTACAAGTCTGATCTGTGTAGTGAGACCCTGTACACAAATACATTTTTTAAAAAAGATTATAACATTGATACCAGGGCGGGAACACAGCTCAGTTGCACAGCACCTGGCTGGCAAGTGCTAGGTCATGAATTTGATTTCCAATATATATATATATATATATATAAACCCTACAATGTTGACACTTTTTCAGAGATAAGAGACTAAGCCATTTTCTGAATCTAAATCACTACTTTTCTGCAATTTACAGACATAGCTCTAAGGTACAGCAACTGCCAGCATGTGCTTGCCTACTATTTTACTACCCACTCTCACCAACAGATAAATCATTCAGACCAAAACAAAACAAATCAACAAAGAAACAGCTAAATTACACTATAGATGAAATAGACTACTGGGGAGATAGCTCAGTGGCATAAGCTCCTGCCTGGCGAGCGCAAGGTCCAGAGCTCAATCCTCAGTACTACCAAAAAAAAAGAAAATCAGCTATGCAAGTATCTAAAAACATTCTATCAAAGGGCTGGCGAGATGGTTTAGCGGTCTGGAGCACCTGCTTAGGAAAACTTATGAACTGAAGGGACCACAGTTCGATCCCCAGCACCACATGCTGTGCCAGCCCCAGGGCAGGCTGAGCCAGCCATAACACAAAAATAAATAAATAAATAAAATAAATTTAAAAAAAAAAATAAAAATAAAAATATTCTATCAAATAGTTACAGAGCACACATTCAGCAGCACTTGAAACTGTCTCCAAATCAGATCATACAGTAGGATTTAACAAATTTAAAATAATTTTTCTCATCTATAAGATCATATGGAATGAAACTAAACACCAACAGCAAGAAAAACTACAGAAATCACATCATCCTATGAAATTTGAACATACTTTTGGACAATGGGTCACTGTAGGAATCAAGGAGTAAATTTCACAACTATAATGAGATTCCATTTCACCCCAGTCAGAATGGCTATTACAAGAAAAAATAACAGATACTAGTGAGGAGGTAGAAAAATAGGAACTTTTATACACTGTTGATGAGAATATAAATTACCACAGTTACTATGGAAAACAGTCCAGAGCAGTGATGGTGAACCTTCTAGAGCTTTCAATGATACGAGGAGTGTGGCATGCATACCACAGGTTCACTACCACTGGTCTACAGGTTCCTCTCAAAAACTAAAACTAGAGCTGCCACAAGATCCAGCTATCCCATTCCTGGATACTTGAGGAAATGAAGTCAGCACACAAAAGCAAAGTTTGCAACTGGGAGTGATGGCAGTAATCCCTATACTCTGGGAGGCTGAGACAGGAAGATCACAAGTCCAAGTCCAACCTAGGCAACTGCACAACACAGTTAGCAAGACCTGATCTCAAACCAGATGCAGTGGCACATGCCTGTAATTCTAGCACATGGGAGGCTGAGGCAGGAGAATTACTGCGAGTTCGAGACCAGCTAGGCTATAAAGTGTGCTCAAAGCCAACTTGCCAGGCAGGCGCTTATGCCTAGTATCTCTGGCCCTAGAACTCTGCTTAAATGGCTCTAAGACTTCTAAGAGACATTTTAGAGAAAATGTAAAACAAAGTAATTGGAATATTTGCTAGAACCTTACTGACTCCCTTTATAGCATTTAGCTCTACTATTTATCACCTTTGTGACCTTAGGTAAATTACTTACTTCTCAGTTTGCTTATCTATAAAATGGGAATGGCATTAGTAACTACTTCATAGCCATTGTTAAGACTTCAATAAGATTCTACAAACATTTACTGAGCAACTACTATGTGCCACATGGTCTTCCAGACATCATAGCTATACATGCAAAAGATTGATACATCCTACAAGGGCACACAGAAAATAAATAAACAAATTCAGATAATAATAAGGCTGTGAAAAAAATAAGGTAGCATGAAAGAAAATGAAAATATTAATAAAGCAAAACACACAGTACACAGTATCATTATAATAACTTGACAATTTAATATCAAAAGTTTCTAGCTCATTTCTCCAATTATAAGATTTTCAATTAATATCACCAAAGTACAACTAAATCTGAAAACAAAATCTGTGACTAAGAATAGGAGACTGGGCAAAAAACAGCCAATTGGCCTATCTTATACTTAGAATGGATCTTTTCCAGGCATCATTTTGTAATATTATGTACTCATCATTTAGCTAATATTTATTTCACTGAGTTTTACGTACACAGATCTTCCAAACAACAATACACTTTATTATATAATATGAAAAGTAATATTGTAGGGCTATAACATGTAGCCCAGGAGCAGAGTACTCACCTAGAAAGTATCAAGCCCTCAGTTTGATTAAGGAAAACCAAAGGCAAATTCTGTATTACCAGCAGTCTTATCCTTATGACTATGAAATATCTGCCAATGGTATACAAACATTTTGCAAAATTCTGATTTTTACTTGAAAGTTCAATTTTATCAAGCTCCTTCATAATTAAGAATTACCAGAGTCAACCTGTAAGTTATTCTTTCAAGTGAAAATGTTTCATGAAGAAATGTGGCTGGTTTACCTCACAAGCCAAATTCTCCACACATGCTTTTCCTCAAGACACTGCCCCGCCTCTCTGTTACATCTTCACATGAAATCTTAGAAGTATCAAGGGCTGAGATTCAATAAAATTAGTTATTTTTACTGCTCATTAAAGACAATCTAAGAGAAAGTGGAGCTTTTTTATTTATTAACTAGGAGTTACTATTGGTAAAGACAATTACTATTAACTCAGATTAGAGCCACTACTTTGATTTATGCTAAACTGTTATATATCATTTTGTACCACATGTACAGAAATTAAGACAATAAAAAGGCAAATAACACGATATTATGAAAATACCTTACAGTTCAATCAAATTAACCTTAGGAATCTCTGGAGCTCCCTGAATTACTTAGCAATTGCTGTCCTCAGAATAGTAAAGAACTTTTAGAGAACTGTTGTTCACAAAAACTTGAATACACAACAGAAAAAGAACTTGCAAATTTTTCTATAGTCCAAATCTCTCATTCTACAAATGAGGAACAGAGGGGAAAGGATTTACCACCTCACATGTTCGATAGCACTTAGGACTTGTGAGTTGTTTTTCATTATTCTTTGAATCATACTAGTCTTTCTATTTTAAAAAAGTAGATTTAGAAAATCCCACAATTTTCTTCTTTAAACAATACCAGAAATACATACATTCTGTGAGGAAAAGGAGTTTAACTTTCCTAATGGAGAGTTGAGTTTCAAAGTGCTCCCTGAAGCATCTTGCGCATCCGAATGGTGTACTTCATTTTCAAAACAAAAACGCTTTCTAATCTGTAAATATACAACCAGGTGAAGTTTAACATAAGTTAAAATTTTAAAAAATTAAATTAAATTAATCAATATCATCGGGCGTGGTGGCGCATGCCTATAATCCCAGCACTAGGGAAGCTGAGGCAGGAGGATCAGTGTGAGTTTGAGACCAGCCAGGGCCACAAAAGTGAGCTCAAGGCCAGCCTAAACTACATAGCGAGACCCTGTCTCAAAAAAAGACCAAAAAAAAAAAAAAAAAAAAAAAAAA
>PVKN010022347.1:0-15192 GCA_004027915.1 Capromys pilorides
ATCAACTAAATATTATTTGAGATTTGTTTTATTTTGCTTTGCTTTTTTTTTTTTTTTGCAACAAGGTTTCACACTATAGCCTAGGCTAACCTCAAACTCACTATGTAGCCTAGTCTGGCCTCACACTCATGGTGGTCCTCCTACCTAAGCCTCCCAAATTCTGAGATTATTGGTGTTGGTTTGTATTGTATTGTGTTTTGTTTTGTTTTGTAAACAGGATCTTGCTATGTAGTGCAGGCTGGCCTTAAACTCACTGTGATCTTCCTGCTTCAACCTAATGAGTAGTTGGGATTACAAGGTGTGCATCTCTATGTATTGACCTATATCCTCTTTGTTTTTTTAACATGGCTTCAAGTCACTGTCTAGTGTCCTTTTATTTTAGTCTGAAAGATCTCCTTTAGTATTTCTCGTAGAGCAGGAGGACTAGTCCAAATTCTTTGTTTTTGTCACTTCAAAATATCTCAGTTTGCACTTCAATTTTGAGAGCTTATTTGGAACTTCTAGCAAGGGAGCCCAGCTGCTCTACAACCTTGACAGAGACCTCTCCTCCATCCAGGGTGGTCGTCCTCTTCTACCAAGTGAACAGCTTCAGGGACACACCTGCGTTGCTGAAGGACACTACCTAGCCAGCCACATCAGCCGAATCAACTCTAGTGATCAATTGGGTGACAGGTGTCACAGCCAGATTGCCCTCACGTCCTTCTCAATTTTGGCCTTTTTATTTTTTTGTACCGAGAGTCAAACATAGGACCTTGTGCTTGCCAAGCAGGCACTTATTCCATTGAGCCACGTCCCTGGCCCATCCTTCTCAATTTTGAAGGATGTTTTTGCTGGACCCAGAATTCTTGGTTGGCAATCTTTTTAATTCCTTTAAATAGGTCATTCCAATTACTCTTTGGAATCTTTGTCAATTGCAAATTTTTAAATCTAAAATATTCTTTAGAAATATTTTAAAATTTTAATTAATTTTTATTGCTAAATAATTGCTATATATAATGATTGTATTCATCAAAGGGAATCTGTCCCTGTACATAAAATATCTTAATTCTACTTTTCTTCCCTCTCCTCCCTTCAGTCCCTCTTCTGCTCCCCATTTATAAAAACTTTATTTCCATTTTTTCCTCACATTCTCTCTTTTAAAAAATCCCTTCTCCCTTCTCCTCTTCCCTCTTTCCCTTGTTCCTCATCCCATTTGAACGTGTTCTTACTTCCTGATATCTCTCCTGCGTCATGCTTCTTATTTATGTACTTCTTGGATTTCTCACACAGGAGCAACTTGTGTATTCAGTGTATTTCACTTAAAATTATGGTCTTGAGGTACATTTATTAACCTAAAAATGACTATAGCTTATTCTTCCTTATGGCAAACTAGTACTCCATTATATATAAATACCATGTTTTCTTTTTAAAAAAATTTTACAATTTATTTACTTATTTGATACAGGGTCTTGCTATGCAGCTCAGACTCATAGTGATCTCATAATTGATCTTCTGTTTCAACTTCCCCAGATCTGGGATTATAGGCCTATGCCACCATGCCCAGTTTTACTGGTCAGCACAATGTGCCTGGAGTTCCAGGAATCGAACTTGGGTCCTTGTGCTTGCCAGGCAGGTGCTTAGGCCACTGATCTATCTCCCAAGCCCCAATAAATATCACGTTTTCTTTATCCATGTGTTGTAGGGTACATAGGCTGATCCCAAGATTTAGATGTTACAAATTGTGCTGTGCTGCTATAAAATGAGTATGCGTATATCAGTATGGTATGATTCTTTTAACTCTTTCAGGAAGATACCTACGAGGATCACAGCTGGGTCAAGTAGAATCTGTAGTTGTAGTGTTTGTACCAATTTACCCTCCTGCCGGTAATGTAGAAGGATTCCTTTTTTCTCCACAGTCTCTTTGTCATTTGTTATTGGTTAATTTATTGATCATAGCTATATTTTTCTGGAGTGAGAGAGACCTTCAGTTCTGCTTAATTTACATTTCTCAAATGACCAGTGATTCTTTTTTAAATTTTACACTTGTTTTTTTGATATATGATTAGTGATATATATGTCTTCCTGCTTTCAAAATTTTCGTGTTTGACCATTTGAGCATCGTATATCTAGGTCTGTATTGGAGTTTATCCTACCAAAAGTTCATAGAGCCTGTTGGTTGTGTGATATTTTTCATAAGATCTGGGAGATTTTCAGCCACTGTTTTTTTAAATGTTCTTTCTGTACTTCTCTCACTCTGCCAATCCTTTTGAGAGTCACATTATGTTTGCTTGATGGTGTTCCACTGATTCTTCACTTTCTGCTTATTTTTGGTATTCTTTTTTTAAAAATTTTTGCTCCTTATAAATTAACCTATCTTAGGTTTCTGTGGTTTAAATATATCCATTTAAATATATTATTGATTTTCTCTGATGAATTTTTCTTTTCAATTATAGTTTTTTTTTTTTTTGACACAATTTTGCTATGAAGTATAGACTGGCCTTGAACTCACTATATAGCCTAGGCTGGCCTTGAGCTCACAGTGATCCTCCTGCCTCAGCCTCTCAAATTTTGAGATTATAGGCATGCACTATCATGCCCAGCTAGTTATTGTGTTTTCTATTTTATTTTATTTTTTTGCAGGACCAGGGTTTGAACTCACAACCTTGCACTTGCCAGGCAGGCACTTGTGCCATGGAGCTGTCTCCCCAACCCTTATAGTGATTTTTAATTCCAGATTTCCTATTTGTTCTTTTAAAAAGAGATTGGGAACTAAGAAGAATTTAAATATGTTACATACATATACCATTCTCACATAATGAATGTGATCTCACTATGTAGTCTAGGCTGGCCTCAAATTTGTGGTGCTCCTCTCATTAGTTTCCCAATATTATAGATGGCTAAATTAGGTAGAACTAGCCTAGGCAGTCAGACCTGGCTAGGCTCTTGAGAGAGTTAATACAAAAGATCTGTTTTGAGCCAGGCCTAAAAATAAAGATGGAATGACCAGGCCTACATGCCTCTCCTAGGGATAAGATAGATGGTAACACCTGGTACCATAAAGTCTAGATAGAGACCTGTCATTTTGGTGGGTGACCAAGACTCCTTGACTCATCTCTTCCTGTGAAGTCCTTTTTTTGTTCTTTCCGTGTACCCTTGCTATGTGCCTTGAGGAAACAAGTCACATAGCAAGTGTACATGGAAAGAGTAAAACAGTAACATTACTCAAGTGGCTATACTTGTAATCTTACTAGTTGATCGTAGTTTTGTTGCACACTGTACCCATTTTGTGATTTTTGTATCTACCTCATGATTTTGCTCTATAAAACTTCCTTTGAGATGTGGGCTAGTTGGCAGCCCAGTTGAGTCCCTCCTGTCTCTCTCAGGAGCTGTCTTTCAATAAAATTTTCTGCTCTTTTTTTTAAACTTTTATTTGCATTTATTTTATGTTTAATTTATTCTCATGATATAAGTTTTTGTTTCTTCAATATCTTCTGGGATACATTTTTCTTCTGTGCTATTTCCTCCTCTGGTTTAGGAAAAATTTGTTCCTTTTCCATAAGGATCATCTCAGTATGGCAGAGAGAACTCTCTTACAGGATAATCTGGTATGGTGACACATCTTGGGTGCTTTGTTCGCCTAGACATGTTCAGTGACCAGAGAATCTACATCTAAACCCTTAAGTTCAGTATTACTCTCTGTGTTTTTAAGCATGTGCAGCAAAAATTCAGCACTCTTTTTGGGCCTCCGACACAATGTCCAGATCCACTGTTTAGCTTGGGCACACCTATTAACTCCACCCTGTAGCACTGGAATGGAGCATATTGCTTCTTTAATGTGATATCCTTCAGATATATGGTGGCCTTTCAGTTATGCATACCCTTGATGACTGGGGCAGTTTCATGGGTATTCTTAACGTAAACATGAGGTTTGAGCCTCTTGATTTTCATGATTTTATGGAGCTTCCTGGGTCAAGAGAGTAGCAAACCATTTTCACAGGTCACCTCAGGCTGCATACAGGAAATGGGAGAGAAGTGGTTCCTGGGAAGGTTCCAAGGAACTTAGCCTCTCACAAGATTTCAAATCAAGGTTACTACTTGTACTCTCTCTCTCTCTCTCTCTCTCTCTCTCTCTCTCTCTCTCTCTCTCTCTCTCTCTCTCTTTGATACAGGGTCTCACTATGCAGTTCAGGCTGGCCTTGAGCTCACTTTCATAGCCCAGGCTGGTCTTGATCTCACATAGATCCTCTTGTCTCAGCCTCCCAAGTGCTGAGATTACAGGCATGTGCTACCACGCCTGGTTGTAATCTCTTTTGTTCCTTAATTTTTTTCTCTGATTTTGAGGAACATAAACTCAGTATACTGGACATTTAGCAGGTTAGGAGTTGCATTTATTTCTCTTATATAATCTAAAGGTTTTATATCACAAAAAGCTGGAATTACGGGCATGCACCACCATGCCCAGCCTCTGTCTCTTTATTGAAACAGTATTTCTTTGTTTTGTGAGAAATCAGGCTCACATTTGTCTTTGATACTTTTGTTTGTGTATGGACTAGGGACTGCACCCAGTGCCTTGCACTTGCTAGATGAGCACTGTATCACTGACCTACATTGCTAGGCCTCATTAGTTCTTTAGATATTGTGTTTGTAGTTATTTGAACATGTTTATAATAGCTGTGGACCAAACCCAGAACCTCATGCATGCTAAGGCAGGTGCTGTACCACTGAGCTACACCCTCAGACCTTGATTTAATTTCTTTGTGTACTAAGGCCAACATGTGAATATCTTTATTTTCTATTTTCCACTTGTTTTCCTCCAGTATATGGGGCATACTCCTGTTTCTGTTTGTACTGTCATTTTTTTCTTGAGATTTGGGCATTTTGAGTTTTAATGTGGCAACTTTGGAAATCAGAGCCCCCCTTTCCGAGAGTATTTTTTAGAATTTTTTCTTTCTAGCTCAGGCTGCCTTAAGGGCAGGTCTGGTGTGGCTTGTGAAGCTGGGATCAAATCACAGTACCCTGTGCCTGACTAAAGAATTCAGAAGAATTTTTTTAAATGTTGCTATTTGGTTGCCTTTTGTGTGTGAATGAATATACGTGATCCAGTTTTTTTTTTTTTTTAAATGTATTTAATACAGGGTCTAAAGGGTCTCACTACACAGATCAGACTTGTAATGATCTTTCTTGTTTTTCAGCCTCCTAAATGCTGGGATTACAGGTGCACAAGCTACCACATCTAGTCTCAATTGCCCTCTCAGCCTGCCCAAGGGTCAGGGCCGGCACAGCAGGCTGGGGATTGAACCTGGTCCCTGTGTCTGCCCAAGCAGGTGCTTTAATTTGCTGAGCTATCTTGCCGCTAGATCTATTTTTTTTTTTTTTTTTAATGGGGTGAGGGGTGGGGTGGGGAGTATACATTTAGAATTAGCCAGCTGGACTGAGTTTAGATGATCCCAATTTTGTTGGCAACATCCAATGAATCATAATCGGGAGCCAGTTGAACATATGCCTTCTCTACATCAGGCCTGATTAGGGTATTGATCCTGGCAACATTGATGTCATAGAGCTTCTTTACAGCTTGTTTGATTTGGTGCGTATTGGCTTTAACATCCACAATGAAGATGACTGTATTGTTTTCCTCGATCTTTTTCATGGCTCTGTGGTCAGGGGGATCTTGATGATAGCATAGTGGTCAAGCTTGTTTCTCCTAGGGATGCTCTTCTGAGGGTATTTGGGCTGCCTCCGAAGATTCAGTGTCTTGGGATGGCAGAAGGTGGGTGATGTTTGTATCTTCTTTTTGTGGTTGTGGATGCCTTTCAGCATAGCCTTCTTGGCCTTCAAAGCTTTTGTTTTGGCTTCAGCTTTAGGAGGGGCAGGGGCTTCCTTCTTCACCTTTGGTGCCATCTTGGTAAAAAGGCTTTCGCAACCCCAGTTTTTTTAAAGGTGCATTCTTTGTATCCAGGTGTGATGGCACACACCTGTAGTCCCAGAACTTGGGAGGCTGAGGCAGGAGGATCAGTGCGAGTTTGAGACCAGCCTGAGCTACAAAAAGTGAGCTCAAGGCCAGCCTGAACTGCATAGCAAGACCCTGTCTCAGACCAGAAAAAAAAAAAAAAAAAATTCATTCTTTGTCATGTGCATCCGCTGAAGTCTTAGTGGTTTAGTAGTTAGATTATTATCTGACAGAGAATTTCCTAAATAGCTGGAACCTTTGTTAAAGAAACTCATATGTGTTGGGGCGCACCTTCAGCACTTCTGGCAGTTTACAGTTCTATCTTAGACTTTATTCCTATTTGTGTGGAAAAAATGTTGCTCTTAGCCAGAAGTGAACAGATTTAGGGTGATTTAGGGCCTTCTCAGATCCTCCTTGTGCATGCACACAGCTTCTGCTAGGTTCCCAGGAATGGGTTGGAATTTTTCAGGGATTCCTTTGAATTCCTTGTTCTTCAGTTTTTTTCCGTAGACTTCTTTATACAATTATTTTGACAGATACTTTGGAAAGAGAGCTATTCACACTGTATTGTCTCCAGTTAGGCCAAATGGAGTCTTTTGAATCCAGCTGTCCAGGGTACTTCTGGATAGTTCACTCAGTGGTAATTTTCTGGGGATCGAGTGCTTTGGGGAGTTTCAAACCATTCTAACCCCTCCATTAAATCCTAAATTATTGGTGTTCATAGTATCTATTATGGTTTGACAAGCCTCATCATGTAGCTGGGAAAAATGGAGTAGAAATAGTCTGAGTTAACACTAGGCTTGCTGTTCTTATTAAGATTTAGTTTTTCTTGAAGAAACACTTCTAGATTTGGTGCAAGTTATAGGTTAATTTTCACAGTTGTGGAGAGGTTAATTTTGACAACTTTTGGAAGAGTGTATATTACGGTTTGTGTCTAAATATCTCTCCAAACCTCATACAGTCATGGGGTAAGCTTCTAGAACTTTTGATTGACTCATGATCCAATGCTGGGTATGAGTGCTACACCCACCTTAGGGCTGGTAGCCTGCATGCAATATGAGGGAGATTACAAGTCTTGCTTTTTGCTGCTCCTTCCTTTTGCTGTTGTTACTTTTGTTGTTTTTCCACCGTCATAAACTATTGCCCTGTGCTATGTGCCGCTCTGCCTTGGATTCAGCTGAGTATGGACTGAAACCTCCACAAACTCTGAGAAAAATAAAGTTTTCCTTCCTTAATTCTGGGATTTGGGTATTTTGTCTTAGTAACAAGAGAAAAGTAACCAAAACCATGGGTTTCTGCAATCCTTACTTTGCCTTTTTGGGAGTAGTTGATGGTTTAGTTTATGCAAAACATAAACAATCACCATGAGGGAAATAGAGAGTAGGAGAGTACAAGCAGGAGCAGGGAGACTGATGACAGGGAGGAGCAGTAGTAGAAAGGGAGGGAAGTTATTTGACCTGTGCTGTGTGAAAACTCCCTGACTTCCTAAGTGAAAGGCTGATCCTCATAGTGGTCATCTGACACCTGTGGTCCTGTCTCCATTTTATAGGTAAGATGAGGTTCAGGGAGATTTGTGTAGTGTGCCTAGAGTTAGAGTGAAAAAACGAAGAAACAAATGGACAGAAACAAAATAAAAAATGGATTAAAAACCTTATTTAACCTCTAGATTTATTTTATTTATTTTGTTTTTTAAGACAGGATCTCACCATGTAGTGATCCTGACTCGACTTCCCAAGTGCTGAGATTATAGGCATGCACCACCACTAGCTGTTATATTTATGTGTTTCTTTTTCTCTGTCAATTCACATGCTCATTTTTAACAGCTACATACTATTTTATATTTTAAATATGTCAATTTGATATTTTTGAGTTTTTATGTAAAAAGATAAAGATCTATAATAAGAGATAGGAGCTTATTGGAAAGTCTAGCAAGGGTATGCATCTACTTGTATACCTTTGACTAAAGAATGGTCCTCCTTTATTTATTTTTCATAATTTTTTTTTTAAAGTACTGGGGATTGAACTCAGGACTCTACACTTGCCAGGCAAGTGCTTATTCTACTGAGCTATTGCCCTGGCCCCCATATTTTTTATATTTTAGGTAAGGGACTACAAAGTGTTCAAGGTCTCACTACTAGATCAGACTTGTAGTGATCGGCCTGTTTGCAGCTTCCCAAGAGCTGGGATTACAGGCGTGCACCACCACACCCAGTCTCAATTACTGTCTCAGTGAGCCCCAGGGGGCAGGGCTGGCACCAGCGCAGCAGGCCCAGGGATTGAACCCCCAGCTCCCTTGCCCGCTTGCAAGCACTTTAATCTCCTGAGCTATTTGGCCGGCCCTGGCCCTCCTTTATTAGTGAAGGTGGTAAAGATTGAAAGCTTTCTTTTCATTTTTTAAAGAGAATTAAAAAATAGTGAAAAAATTAGAAATGATATAGAATTTCACTAAACAAAATAATAGGAATTCAAAATAATAAGAATGGTTGCTATTTTACATATTGTTGTCTTCAAATTAGTTGTTCAGATTACCAGATAGAAGCCTGTTCTTGGATACATGTAGGAAGATACAAAGTAGTTTTTGTTTGTTATTCAGGATAGTTTCTAGTTGCCACCTTTTGATTGGTAGTTCTTCTAACCTCTTGTTGAAGTCCATTTTGTTTACTTATTTCTATATTTGGTTATTATTTCTCTATTGCTGATCTAAGAGTATAATTAGTTTTTGCCAAGAGTTTTTCCCCTCTCATAAATGTCACGCTAGAGCAGGATGACAAAACTTTCAGAGCTCTTAATGATATGGCCTGCTGCAGTGTGCTGTGTCATAGGTTTGCCACCATTGTCCTAGAGCAACATGAGAGTCCACAGAATCTCCTTGGAAACTAGACTTTTGTAGGGAAGAAACAGCTACTTTAAGATGGTTTCTGTGTCCTTAAATGCTTGCAACCAGAAAAATCTTGCCGTTCAGTGAATTTAGGAAATAGGAGCTCAATTACTTAAGTTCTCAGGTTCTGGTCACAGTTCATATGAGAAGTAATGAGTTTCACTTCCAGCTCTGACATGGTGTGTATTTATCACTGAAGAGTCTAGATGCATTTTTTTTTTTTTTTTTCAACTATGCAGTTCAGACTCATTGTGATCCTCCTATCTCAGCCTCCCCAGTGCTGGAATTACAGGCATGCCAACATGGTTCTGGGACCAGCATAGCATGTGGTTTTGGGGACTGAACCTGGGTCCTTGTGCTTGCCAGGCAGGCGCTTAAACTGCTGAGCTATCTTGCTAGTACTAGATTCATTGTTTCCAGCGAAGCAGTTTTGCCATCATTCGTACTTGACAATGACATTAAAATGTAGATATGTGCTTTGTGGGCACATTTAGAATTCACTAGGGCATATAACTTTGAATCTTTTCTCCAGTAATAAAAAAATCACAGCACTATTCGTGTTAAAACAGAAAACCAACGTGTGGTGACACATGCGTGTAGTCTCTGTGCTCTGGGAGGTTGAAGCAGAAGGATTATAAATTTGGGCCTAGCCTAGGTACTTTGTCTTAAAAAAAAAAATAGGGAGTTAGAGGAGGAGGAGGAGAGAGAGAGAGAGAGAGAGAGAGAGAGAGAGAGAGAGAGAGACACTGATTCCTTTTAGGAATGAGATGATTTATCCTAATAAATCATCTTGAAATCAAGCTATAAACATGATTGTTTTTTTTTTTTGAAGGTCTGGGGACGTAGTTCAATGTGAAGGCTCTACGTTCAGTCCTCAGACCAACCAACAAATAAACCAGAGAAAACTATCCTAACAGTTTCCAGTCACTTCATAAAAACATTTCTCTATTCTGTAGTGTCAAAAATCATCTCAGATTAGAAGTTACAAAAGCAACTCCAGAAATTCTGGCAAGGAAATAGTTTTTCCATAATATATTCTAAAATAATGATATTGGTGAATGATCAGTGTACTTAAATGAAATTAATCTCTTTTGGAAATTGAGGTACTTCTAAAACTAAAGTGGAAACATTCTTTTTTGTATTATCAAAGCCACACTTAGACTGGCAAGTGCAAGGTCCTGAGTTTGATCCCTGGTTCAGAAAAAAAAAAAAAAAAATTCACGCTAGAAATCACTGAATAGGGCCGGCGAGATGGTTCAGTGGTCTAAAGCGCCTGCTTAGGAGGGCTCAGGCGACTGCGGGGACTGCAGTTCGATCCCTGGCACCACATGCTGCGCCAGCGCCACCACCAGGGCAGGCTGAGCCAGCCACAAAATGAATAAATAAACAAACAAACAAACACAACAAGCAAACAAATAAATAAATAAATAAAATTAAAAAAAAAAAAGAAATTACTGAATATTTTTGGTTAAGTTTAGTGATCTTTCTCTTACAGAGATTGACTGATGTTTCAGAATTTTTAGTTATACTGTCTTAGTTTGGAAAAATGCTTTTCAAGGTATTGTGTTTATATTGTCATATTTTGAAAATTGCTTGTAGATAGTTTTCTAGAAGCTTAAATTTTTGCTGTCATTTAAATCCTCTGGAAAGAGTAACTTTTAATTTAATTAATTAGTTTATTTTCTGTATTTTTTTAGAGAAGGGTCTGCAAGGTGTTCAGGGTCTCACTGTTAGATTGGATTCATAGTGTTCTACCTGTTTACAGCCTCTCAAGAGCTGGAATTCTAGGTGTGTGCCACCATGCCTAGTCTCCATTGCCCTCACAGCATGCCCCAGGGGAAGGGCTGGCACAGCAGGTCCCTGGCATCGAACCCCCTGGCCCCTGCACCTATTTGCAGGTGCTTTAATCCACTGAGCTATTTGGCCGGCCCTAACGTTTAATTTAAGAAGATATTATTTTTTGCTAATTGAAATCATGTGAGGGATTTTCTTTTTGAGATTAGGGGAGTTTTTTTTTTTTTTTTTTCCTCCCCCTTTGGTATTGAGGATTGAACTGAGGTCCTTGTGCTTGCCAGGAAGGCATTCATGCCTATCTCCTTGGCCTGGTTAGGGGAGCTTGATTGAAGATAAGAAGAATACCTGGCTTTCCAAGAGCTGTCCCAAATGCACAGATCTCCAGTGAGGCTTTTAAGAATTGAAGTTGGAGCCATTTATAGTGGCACATGCCTGTTATCCCAACGTTCAGGATGCTGAAGCAGGAAGATTGTGGGTTGAGACCAGCCAGGTGTACGTAACAAGTTCATGGCCAGCTCTGATTATAAAATTAGACCCTACTTGAAAACACAGAAAACAAAAATAAAATCTAAAGAACTAAAGTTAGAATATTTTATATATTCATTAGTTTAGTTTATTATAGTTTTTAACTTTATTTTGAAAATTTATTATTTTTATTACCTAGGATATTTCTTTTTTATATACTGTACATCATTATCAAAGCATGTAAGACTTAATTTTTTTATGTGTACTATTTCAACGTAGAGAACAGTTGTAAGATTAGTACAAAAGTCTCCTACATACCTTTCATGTAGATCTAACCATATTTGGTCTAGAATTCTCTACTTATTTTTATTACATTTTATTTTTGAAACCATTAGAGACTAGCAGACACAATGTCTTATCTCTTCATGAGGGAGATCTAAGAGGTGAAGTAATGTGAAGAGCACTCTGATGTGTAATCACAGTACAACTGTGAAATACAGGTCATTTAATATCCCACAGACCCCATTCAGATTTCAATAATTGGGGCTGAGGATGTAGGTCAGTGGTACAAGCACCTGTCTGGCAAGTGCAAGGTCTTGAGTTAGATTTCTTGTACCAACAAAAACAAAAAACAAATTTCAATAATTGCTTCAGGAATGTTCGTTATGGACACCCTTTTTTTTCTGTCTAGGATCAACTACTTGGCAAGGGACATATTAGGAATCTCTACATAGTCAGAAATGTTGTTAGATCTGTATTGCTTGTCCACATTTTGAGTAACTTACTTGATTGAGTTCTGACCACTCTTGGGTTCTTAACTGTTACTTGTTTGGGGCATAGACTTTTGATTACTGTAATGCTATATTCTTTATCTTTGTTTTTACTGTCAGCCTTTGCTTTTACTACTTAACCCACAACACATTGATGCTAGTTTGCTTGACTCAATCCCTATTCTAGTAGCCACTTCTTTTTTTGTCTCTTGTCCCTCTCACTGTTTCTTTTCCCTCTCTCATCTCCCTTATTCCTCCTTTTCTCTTACTCTCTTTCTCTCTTTTCTCACCTTTCTCCCCTCTGCCTCTCTTTAGCTTGATAATATGAAGAGGTCTGGAGACCTTGTGAAAGGTTTCCCTCCTGTGCTCTTTCTGTGTAGAAGTTAGGCCGAATATGCCAAGACCTGGCATTTAGAATACTTTAACATGACTTTTTAGCATTAGGGCTCTTTAAAACTAAAGAGAGATACACCCCTGGAATGCACACACTGTGTATGTGTGTGTGTATGTGCAGAGTATATTCTGCTGTGCGTTTTGGGTTAGATATAATCCTCTCCTGAATTTTTGATTATGCTTTTATCTAAAGACTTTACAGTCTTAGTATGTAATCTCTTTAGACTGTGGATTATTATCTCACGAGGGCAATAAACTAATGAAATTCCGACCTACCATTTGAGGTAAGCTGGCAACATTTAGGATAAAAATATTGTCTCAGTTACTCTTTTCTTTTTTGCTGGGACAAATACCCTACACCCAAAATGAAGGAAAGAAAGGTTTATTTAGCTCACAGTTACTGGAGGTTTCAATCCATACTGGGCTGGCTCTAAGGCAGACTGGCACATGGCAGAGAACATCCTTTCATGGTAGCAGAACAGCAACAATAGCAACAGAGAGTTTGTTTCTCTGTCTCACTTATGTTACATTCAGAGTATCAGCCTCATGTTGGGTGTAGCCCTCACACCCATAATCGCAGCGGTGCTAAGACCTATAGTCCTAGTGGATCAGCCATAATCCCAGTGAATCGTGTGTTAATCTCATACCCTAGAAGTCCCTGCCCCATGACTGCTTGAAGCTTTGGGGGGACAGCTAGACACAAACCTTAACATTCTTCCCCTGGGCCCCCAAAGTCTCCCGTACATCTCTTTGTGCAAAGACACTTCAGTCCATCTCTAAGAGTTGCCAAAGTCCCAACAGTTTCAGCATTGCTGAAAAGTCCAAGTCCCAAGTCTCCTCCAAGATCCAAGGCAAACTCTTAACTATGAGCCCCAGTACAAAAGAAAAGTTGAACACATCCAACATTCAAAGGCACAAGATAAACATTACCATTCTAAAAGTTGTAAACAACAGGGGAATACAAAACACTGGTACCAACGCAAGTCCAAAATCCTGCAGGGCAAACATTAAATCCTGTAGTTCCAACTGGAGCATCCAAAACAGTCTGCGCTGAGTCGTGAGCTCCAAAGACCTTAAATGGCTCTTCCCCTATGGCATTCGTGGTGGTAGTTCTCATGCCTTCTCTCTTAGGCCAGCTTTGCCCGCTCCTTGCAGTTTCCCTTAGATGATCCCTATTTCTGGCCTTTCCAAACTTCTGGGATTTCCACTGAATTGGCTTCTCACTCACAGCTTTACACTTCCCTCTCAGGAACATACTACCTGGCCTCCCAGGACTTCTTCTGAAATCAAGGTGGAAACCTTCTTAACCTCAGAACTCTTGCATTCAGAATGCGCCTAAAACCAATGCCATGTGGATGATGCCAAGGTCTGCTGCTAGCTGGAGTAGTAGCCAGGCTTCCTTCTTTCCTGTCTGTAGGGGTCAAGTGCCTGGATTGATGAACACTCTGGCCATGATTCCAAGGAACAAATTGTCCATGCTGGCACCATTTTGGTACCTGTTGTGGCCACGGCCGCCATTCTGGAACAAGGGGCTCTGCGGTTCTCTTCTCAAGGCAAAGTCTCTCTCCCTTGCAATTCTGAGGCTACGAAGGGTGGAGACCTTCTGCCTCCTGTGATGCCCTCAGGCCACCCTTTCAACTCTCTGGTTCCTTTCCAGCAATGGAAATCCTCTCTGTCTTTGCAGTCCACAGCATTCCTGGTGTTTCCTTACTGGCTAAGCTCACATTTTAAATCCTCCTGCTACACTATTTTTTTTTTTTAATGAGCAGAACATATTTATTGAGGGAAAGAAAGCTCCTGTCCAAGAGAGGGACAGGAGGGGGGATCCCCGAGTGGTGTCCCCCTATCCTGCTACACTCTTTGCTCTTGGTTCTCAACATAAATCTGGCTAAAAGCTCCCAGTAACAACCATGCTACTGTCCCAATATTTGCCTGCTTTGAAATATCTTTTGAAAGATTAATTAGTCTGCCATGCTTAATGTCATTCTCAGTCAAAGTCTCTGGACAGGAACAAAATGCAGACAAACTTTGGGCCAAACCATAACATAAATCATCTGAAGTCCAACAACCTATGTAATCCTTCCCAGCAGAAACCTCCCTAGCCTGCTCTTTACAGGCAGGCTTTCTATCAGCCTTCTGGTCTTCTGAGCTCTGACCAGACTCTCCCCTACAGAAGAGCTGAAGCTGTTCCAGCCCCTTGCAAGTAGGCAACATCTCTGAACCTTTCCTATCTCTTCCTGTGAGCCGTTCCCCAAAACTCGTAATCCACATGGTCAGGTTTAGTCACAACAATGACTCCACTTCTTTGGTACCAAATTCTGTCTGAGTTACTCTTCTCTCTGTTGCCATTGTTGCTGTTCTACTGCCATGAACTCCTGGCCTCTACCGTGAGCCTCTCTGCTTTGGATCCAGCTGAGTGTGGCCTAAAATCTCCAGTAACTATGAACTAAATAAACCTTTCCTTCCTTCATTTTGGGTGTTGGGTATTTGTCCCAGCAATGAGAAAGGAACTGAGACAAATACAAATAACCCATGCATTTCTTAAGAATTAAACAGCTGATATTAGTAAGATATATTTTTACATATGTTTTAAAGAGTTGGACATCTTTTCCCAATAGGACGTTAATTAAAATTCTAATCATTCAATATATAAGCTCTGATATTTGACAATAAAGATTTTAACAATTGACTACTTTCCAGAAAGGTCTTCAAAGTGAAGTTAGAGGCCGGCCTGATAGCTCAGTGGACTAAAGCTTCTGTTTAGGCAGAGTGCAGTGGCCAGGGTTCAATCCCCAGGGTGCTATGCTGGCCCTGCCCCTGGGGCATTGGCGTTGAGACTGGATGTGGTGGCGTGTGCCTGTAATCACGGCACTTGGGAGGCTGAACACAGGAGAATCACAAGTCCGACCTACATAGTGAGACCTTGAAAACCCTATAGACCTTGCTCTATATACAGGAAAAAAAAA
>PVKN010022349.1:0-15186 GCA_004027915.1 Capromys pilorides
AAAGCTAGTTTTTTGAAACTGGGCATGGTGGCACATACCTGTAATCCCAGCCACTGGAGAGGCTGAGATAGAATCACTAGGAGTCTGAGTTGCATAGTGAAATCTTACACCAGCTACTTAAAAAATAAAAATAAAAATAAAAGCGAACAATAACCACAACAGCGAAAATAAAGCTAGGTTATTTTTCTTGTTTGCTCAAATAATGTGCACTGGTTTCAGGAAAATTTGAAAAGCTTTTCCAAATATAAGAAATAGGAAATGTGTAAATCTAGCAGATGTCTGTACCCTTTCCTGGCAGTATTTTGACATATTTCTATACAGATTTTCTTTTTTTTTTGCAGACTTAATTCATTTTATTTTTCTTGTGTAAAAACCCTTTATGTTGTAGCTACTGCTGGAGCTTGAGTCCTCTGCACAGAGACTCTGGTGTGGGTTTTCACAAGATGGTCAGTGAGTTCTTGAAAGGGAGACTTGATGAGCACAGTCCTTTTCCAGAGGTCAGGGGTCAGGTCTTGGAGATGCCATCAAAAGTGGCCTTAGCCAAGTTGTCCAAAGTAGCGGTGCAGCCCCTGGCAGAGGTGTAGCAGTCATCAATACCAGTGAGCAGCAGCAGCTGCTTGGGCACAGGGGCCAAGACGAT
This sequence comes from Capromys pilorides, assembly GCA_004027915.1. Taxonomy (NCBI): domain Eukaryota; kingdom Metazoa; phylum Chordata; class Mammalia; order Rodentia; family Capromyidae; genus Capromys; species Capromys pilorides. The sequence continues at coordinate 641 of PVKN010022349.1, forward strand.
GCCAGTGCCTCTGGGGGCGGGGATCAGACGCACCAACACAGAGCCGCAGTGGCCAGTCACCTTGCAAGGAGCAGTGTGGGGTTTACCAATCTTGTTTCCCCAGTAGCCTCTCCTCACGGGAACAATGGAGAGCTTGGCCAGGATGATGGCCCCACCAATGGCAGTGGCTACTTCCTTGGAACACTTTACACCCAGGCCAGCATGACCGTTGTAGTCCCCAATGGTGACAAATGCCTTGAACCTGGTCTGCTGGCCAGCACGAGTTTGCTTCTGCACAGACATGATCTTCAGAACTTCATCCTTGAGGGCTGTGCCTGGGAAAAAGTCAATAATCTTGGACTCCTTGATGGGTAAGGAAAAAAGATAAAATTTCCTCCAGGGATTTGATCTTCATGTCTTTGACCAGCCGGCCCAGCGTGGTGACAGGAAATCCACTCTTCGTCCTCGGCCTCTGCCGCACCTGCGACCTCGAAGTCCACTGCTGAAGCCTCTGCGGAAGCTGCCACGGCCTCCCATGCCAGGGTCCCCGGTGGCTTCTGGCCCCTCCTGCTACACCGGTGTCACCCACCATTTGGTGTTTCCCAGAAAAAGAAGCAGATGTTTTTGTATTTTTGAAGAAATTGGTTGTGTAATATTGCATGTAGGTGCCCCTCAATAGATGTGGAGGATGCAGTCAGTGGGTCTCCTAGGTGGGCTTTGTGCTTAAGTCCCTTCTATAGAATGGATCTTTGTATCTGACCTATACGATCCTCTTGCCTACTTTACATCATCTGTAGACTATAACTTATAGTAATAATTTATGATAGCAAATAATATAATAATAAATGCAATAATACAATAACTTATAATAATAAATAAATAAATGTGATGCAAATAATTGTTCTACTGTAGTGTTTAGGAAACAATGACAAGAAAAACGTCAGTGTAAGTTTAGTATGGATACAACTATCACGAGCCTTAATATATTTTCTATCCAAAGCTGGCTGGAACGGGTAGATATGGAGGGTCAGTTGTACATGTTTTAAATCCTGTTTCTTGTTTTTTCTTAGGTGTGTGTCATAGCATTTCCCCAAAATGGCACAATATAGCAATTATTCTAATGTTGAACAGTCAGCATTTTAAATTTTTATTTTAAATAATAATGGAAGAAACACTTTTGTGCTTTTAGTTGTTAGAAATACACAACATTTACTACTTGAAGTGTTTGAAAGTGCAGAATTCAGTGGCATTAAGCACTGTCACAGTGCCATGCCACCATCACCACTCTCTGGCTCTGGAAGTGCGTGTAAGTGTTCACCGGGATTTCAGATGCTTTTTTACTTAGTAGCTTCATAGAGGGTGAAGTATCGTGGTACAGGAAAAGTACCACAGGTACTAACTGATCTTATTGTCTTCATTTACATTCAACATTATTCAAAACATCTGTGGTAATTTGCAAATAAAAATATAGTATTCTTATTTTTGTTTGCATTCATTTGATTTTTTTAAGGCTGAAGCTTTCTAACATGTTAGTTAACTATTTTGTCTTGTAAAGTGTCTATTTTCATTGATTTAGCTATTAGAGAGTTTGTATTTTTATTTTTTGACACAATGTGTCAGAATCAAATTCAATTCATTTGTATTCAACCTGTGTCCCGCTTTGCTAGGTAACAGGGAGGATAAAGTGGATTTCTCATTCTGAAAGCAAATTAGCTACAGGCAGTTTCTGAGTGTGGAGGGAAGTAGAGTTTGGAAGAGGAAAAGCTGAATGGAAAGAGAACACAAAACCCTCTCACTTGGTATTGCAAAATCTTAGGAGATCTCTGAAGGTTTTTCCAGGGGCACAGGGGTTAGGAAGAAAGAAAGCTGCAACTTTCTCTTCTGTCTCACTTTCCTGAATTAACTGGAGAAGCCTACTATTAGCCATTTTACACAGGATTTTATTGGAAGAAAGTATTCTTGGGCAGTTTTGAAAATAACAAATCCAGACTAATGATCTTCAAATATTTGTGAATACAAGTATCACATGTGAAGAAGCTTGTTAAAAATTCAGACTTCTGAGACTTATCTCAGAAAATTGTGGGTGGAGTCTGAGCATTTCTATGTTAGTGACACAGACTGTCCTAAGAGTTATTCTAGGAGAAACACTGCGAAATACTCTTTTCTACATTGTAGGATTTAGAAGATGGTTATACCTGGTACCAAGGTGATCCTGGAGGGCTTTAAATAAAATCACTGTTGATTGATGGGTTGATATCCTTTTAGAGAAGAGGTGTTCCTTGATATTTTGACATTTCCTCTGATTATATTGAGAAGTTTCAACTTGATGGTAGCGCATATTCAGCTACATCTCAGCACATGTTAACTTCCTTCTTAGCAAAGAACAGGATTTAGCCTCTGAGTTTTATATAGGTAATAGTGTTTAGTTAATTTTAATGTCACTGTTTCTTATAAATTAATACTGATCTTCAAATGAGACATTGTACTAAAATTTTTATTATGCTAGTGATGGTAAGATATTGGGGAAATGACAGAAAGTATTACGGGCAAAACCAGTGCAAGCTGAAAACTGAATCAAATCTGAAGCACTGGTTTGGGACGCAAGGTTTGTAGAAAGAGCAGATTAAACTGGGCGAGGCGGTGCATGTTTATAATCCCAGCACTCCAGAAGGTAAGGCAGGAGAATCTGTTTGAAGTTGAGGGTACTGGCGGGATGGAGTGGTGCCTCTTGGGGAACAGCATCGGACACTCTGTTCTTGGTGAAGAGTGCAATTTCCCCTTCGTCATTTACCTTGTGGCCCACATGCCAGACACCTTAGCAGGGCTAACGTCTCTGCTGTTTATTCATGCAGATGATTCAGGTTGCAGGAGAACAGCTTATGTCTATCTTCGGCGACACGTACGTGGTTCTCTGCTGGAGTAAAGAGCACTGTGTCTTGCCAGCTGGCAACCTGGTATTTGGCAGAAGGTTAAAGAATCTGTCTTGAGAAGTTACAGACAGTTTTCCTCTTCTTCTCCTTCAGTGGTTTGGAAAAAAAAAAGCATTGCTGACTAACCACACCATGTAAGGCATAGGGGAACTGCAAGAGAGTTTTATAATGGGCTCCCTTCTACAGTGTGGGAAAGATAGGATTATTATTGTTAAGAAAGTTTCAGATTTGAAAAAGAATTTAAATATTATCAACCTGAAAAGCTGATTCTAAGGGCCAGCCAAATAGCTCAGCAGATTAAAACTCTTGCAAGCAGGCTCGGGAGCCTGGGGTTCAATCCCTGGGCCTGCCCCGCTGGCCCCACCCTTGGGGTGCTCTAAGATGGCAATGGAGATTGGGTATGGTGGCACACTCCTGAAATTCCAGCTCTTGGGAGGCTGTAAGCAGGCGATCACTATGAGTCTGATCTAGTACTAAGACCCTGAATACCCTGTAGACCCTCCCTCCCCCCGAAAAAAGCAAGTGAAATTGATTCTAAATGAATAAGCGTGTCATTTTCTTTTTTAAAAAAATATGTTTTTGACCCAGCGTGGTGGCACATACCTGTAATCCCAGCACTTGGGAGGCTGAGGCAGGAGGATCGGTGTGAGTTTGTAGCCTGGGCTACAAAAGTGAGCTTAAGATCAGCCTGAACTGCATAGCGAGACCCTGTCTCAAAAAGACAAAAATAAATAAATAAATAAGTAAATAAATAAATAATATGTTTTTGGAATAAAGATTGTGTTGTATTATACTGTATTGTATTGTACTGTATTTGGTACAGGATCTCACTATGCAGCTTGGACTGTTTTCATCCTCCCCAGCACTGGGATTATAGGCATGTGCCACCAAGGCTGGACTCTGACCAGATCAGTGTGCCCCAAGGGGGGGATGGCGCAGCATGTGGTGCCAGGGACTGACCTCCCATCCCTGCGCTTGCAAAAGCAGGTGCTTAGTCACGTGAGCTATGTAGCTGCCCAAACATGTAATTTTCTGATGGAGTATTTGGTATCCTTACAGCAGGGGTTATTTAGCATGCTAGTAGCTTTCCTTTCACAACAATCATTGATCTTACTAGCCGTAGTTCTACCCTAATGTCTAATTTACTGAACAGATCTTGGTTTTTAAAATGTTAAATTGTTTTCTTTAATAATAAAGATTGCAAATGGAGAGTATCTGCCACCTCATTTTAATAATGGAAGTATTCCACTTATCTTAATTTTATGTATGTGAAGATAAGAACTACGGAGGAAAATAACTATTTCAGTCCTATAATAATTTCATCAATTATAATCAGGGATAGAGGAAAGCAGTAAAGAAATATATTTTCAGTGTAAACTGACTTCTAATGTCTTTTTCCTTTGTCGATTTCTTCCAGGGTTTGAGCATAAGATGTATGTGCTGAGCAGAAAGAATACATCATCCTTGCTCCTAGTCCCCTCTCTCCTTCATGGTGGCTGGGTGCCACGTCGGTTGACAAACCATCAGTGCTGATTCCCCGTATTGCTGCACTGGGACTGGGCACCATGCATGATGTGAGGGGCACAATCTCAGCATCTGGTCTTCAGAGTATAAAGTAACCAAAGAAGAGACAGGACAGCTTCTTGAGCTTGTCCCTGTGTTGCGGCATAGCTGGGCATTACTGGACGGTCTCCCTAGAGCACAAATGTCCATGCCGTGTGACTGCTGGTACCCATGTGGCGAAAACCTCATCCTCCTGGTGACAGGACTGCACATGTTTCCCATTCTGCCAAGTTTGTTGAGGCAATAAAAAAGAGCCTTAAACTGTATTGGCTTCTTTGGTCTTCCTAAGGAGGGACTTCAAAATTTTCAGAAATAGCAATCCTGTGGCATTTGATAAGGGTACTTGGGAGCAAGAACAGATGTGACAGCGTCAGTGAGTATGGCACCAGGATGGTTACAAAATGCTTCCAGCTGCTGGTTCAGCGGCCTCTCCCCTGCACCCTTCTGTGCTCTTCTCCTATTCCAGTCAGTTTTCTATGGTTCTAGGTAGACAAATGGAAGCTGATGGATCGGTTAGGAAGCAGTGTCTGAACTTCTCTGGCACACCTCCTCTTCCATGTGGCCCCCGCTTTGGTCCTCCTCACGGTGCTCACTCCTCTGCAGCTGCCAGCCTCCCCAATTGTTCACAGACTACTCAGCAGCGAAGGCCTTGCGTCCTGTTTGATTTTTAATAGGAGAAAGTCTCCAGTCATAGAGGAATCCTGCTTGGAGTGTAGGCGGTTGTCAGTGAAGTGAAATGTCAGTATGGCATTTCTGAACTCTTAGGAGGAGCCCCAGGGGCCAAATAAATCATATGAGCCCATAAGACAGAGAATTTGGCCTAAAATTGAATCTGAACAGATGATTCTGTTTTATCACACCAGAGGCCAAGTTCATGGTGAAGCAACCACAGATGAGATGAAGAAAGCTTTTGAAGGAGTAAGATTTGAGATAAATATGTTGGAAGTCCCTGAAAGAAAGAGAATATTCCCCTACCTGGTCACTGTTCAGAAGCAAGGGCTGCAGGCACTGGTGCAAGATACAGCAAAACACGTGCTTGCTTCTCTTGATTATCTTAGACTAACCTCAAACAGCTGGTTCCATGAGGAACCCAGTTCATCTAAATAGTGGCTGTGTGCGTCCAGCACACTGCAGAGCATGCATCTCCATGTTCCAAGCATCCCTATTTAATATGCAACTGTGCTACACAAAACTCAATTCCCACCTTCCTTAATGTCTAATAGTGCCTCATCTGCACTGCCCTTGGAGAAGAGGGCTGAGCATCTACCAGTAAAACTCTGCTAAGGTTGCTACAATAAGGAATATTTGTTGCAAAAGAAATGTTGCAGTTAAATCCAACTGACCCTGGTCCGTTGACTGGGGCTTGGACACAGTCCCTAGAACTTGAGCACCTCCCCAGGCACTCACTCACAATCCAGCTTTGGTCAGGTTTTCCCTGTGACAGCACAGCCAGGAAAACAGCTCTCTTGGTTGGCAAGTGGAGAATGGCTGTGTTTCCGATCCAGGATCTGATCTTCTCTTTGGTGTTTGTCTGCTCTTGAGGCTGTTTTCTGTTCTTCTGAGCTTCCAGGATCTGAGAGTCTCTCTACAGCTAAGAGCACCATGAAGTCCCCAATCTTGGTCCTTCTGCCCTCACAGCTAATCATACATGAGGTTGAAAGGAAAATCTTAGCCCTTTAGAGTCTTCATAGGAAAGACTTCGGCTTTTTTGTCATATAGCAAGCATACATTTTGAAAGCCATGCAAATTCTACCAGTTTAAAAACAAAAGGGGTAAAAGTATTTTCTATTATGTTTCTAGGGCTTCTTAGAAATTTCATATGAAAAGCACTTTTTGATTTCTAGCCAGCAATGAACTCCAGCTGATTTCAGCTGTGGTTATTTGGTACATGGAATGGAGTGGGGAGAGGGGAGCACTTTTCCAAAGAATTTTGTTATCAGTAATGCTGTGCAGCCTGGCACAAAGCGCTTGACGGTATCAGAGGAGATGGTGTCATATAAATGTAACGGGAGTAGGATGCAACTTTCTTTCATGATTTGGCCAGAAAAAAACAAATTACATTGAATGACCCAAGGCAGCCTGACTTTGTTAGACCCCTGCTTCTTATACACATTACAATTCTGCTCCAGTAAGGGATTATAAAAGGAAGGTTATGGGGGCTTTCAGGAGGAAGACCTTATCCTTTTCATTTCAATCTGATTTATGAACTGTTTAAACTATTTTCCCAAGTCTGCTTTCACAGCCTCGTTCCTGTCTGATAAACACTGCAGAAAAATGCTGCTGGTTTGTAGAATCTGATTCTTATGTGTCTGAAGTCTCCTTTTGGATCCCGGGAGGAAAGAATATTGAAGTCTCCAAAGAGCTGCTGGTGACTAGTGTCTACTGCATTTCCGAATGGTGGGGAACAAAAGTTAAGACTTGAAAAGAGCAAACCCGTGTGTGAAATCCTCTCTCCTGCAGCTCCTTTGGAGCCAAATGCTGACCTATCAAATTTTTATATCCCCTGCCCCCAGGGTTTCTCCCTTTTGCACTGTGGTCTGTTTTACAGAAATGTATACTTTCTGCTTTCAGACTAGATGGAATTATAGAAAACAAACGAAGATTCCCAGGCCCACATTTTCTCACAGCCAGGAAGGGGGCGGGACCTGGATTACCCTCTCCATCCTCAACCCCCCATGACCTCCTTTTTAAAAGGAAACTTAAACAAAATAGAGAAAACGTAAGTTCACAGTCATCTAGCACTGAGTGGGCATGGTTCTCTTTCAAAATAATAATGACGTCAAGCTTTGTAGAAAGCGGAAACCAGTCTCTTTGTTCCAAAGACCCTGTAAGGTAGTTAAATATCTCTTAGGGCATAATACAGAGACTTAAACAAAAACTTTAAAAAAGACATTTGCTTGTCTAGACTTTTAGGAAAGCATCATAAAACTGTTATTTTTAGTGGGCCAAATTCTCTCCCAGTACAATCTTATCAGCCCCAGAATGAAATGAATTCAATTTTTAGAGTAGATTTGGCAACTTGAAAGCAATTCTTTTCCCACTTATCTGATATGGACCTGGATTAACATATTAACAAGGGTTTTGGTTTTTTTTGTGTGTATGTGCTATGATTTCAATAAGCAAAGTATCTCCTACTTGCATTAGCTTAAAAGATAGTTTCTCATACTCTGTCAAGAAAAGACCCCAGGTATGATATGGTTTGAGGTCTCGTTGGAAGAATGTTTGCTCCCCTTAGATCTAATGTCTTGGTCTTATGAAGTTGTGTTGTGGAACTCCTTGGTGCCTTGAGCAAGGTATCAGTATCACTTATGAGATTAGGGTATTGGTTCCAAAGAGACATAATGTATTATTTCACAGAAAGTCTGAGGACATCTGGGAATTATGAGAGCATTTGTGAGTAACATGCCTGGTAGACACATGAGATCAGCCTCTTTCCAGTCTTCTCTACCATTAAAGACTGTGGGTGGGTGGACAGAGTTGAGGTAGTGTGAATGGCAGCTGGAATACGAGTCAACTTGGCCATGTTGAGACTCTCTTTGCCTTGTATTCACCAGCATTTGGTATCCTAGGGGAATTATTCTTGGACAAAATGCCTTGCTATTTCTGTGGAGAAAATGCTTCACAAACTTATTTTTTAAGCCTTGAATTTCCCTTGGGTGTCAAAGTAATTGTTGAACAACCATACTGATTAAATGCTAAAATATATGAATCAGGATGATATGAAACTCATTTTGCTAGGATCAGCCATGACCTTTCAAACTCAAGGGGCAAGAAAATCTTGGATATTTGTTTTACTATATTTTCCAACGCAGAAGATGAGGTTTTCATTGAATTAGCAATGAGAATGTTGAGTTCCCATGTGTTTTGAAAAAAAAAAAGTCAAATTACTTCTCTTGACATCTCACATGGTAGATTTTTTATGTCAGAACAGGCACGCTTAATGCTGGGGGTCGTACATTCCATTGTGGTCCCTATTTTTGACTTCCTGTAGTGAGTTGAGATTCCCCTGCTTATCAGGGCCTTGGTTTGCCTTTCTGTCCTGACAGAAAAATAGAACCCGACATCTTTTGCCTCTGATAAAGTCTCACAATAAGTAATGACAGCTGGCATGGAGTAGAGTTTAACAAGAGTGATTGTGAGTTTGTATCTAGCCAGGACCATCTAGTGCCTTAATGAGACCCTATCTCAAAAAAAAATGCTGGGGTATTAGGGTCAGTGCAAAGGTGGTGGTCCAATTCCCACTATCATATAACAAAATAAATCACAATATAAAAATAAACCCAAACAAACAAACAAAATAACAACTAAAAACCAAGACTAATATGATTTAACTTGCCTTTGAACATTGTGTGCAAAGTGTGAGTAGAAGGTGGAACAATGAAGTATATGTATGTGTCATTATACATATGTATATGTGTATGTGTGTGTGCATGCATGTGCATGCATGTGTGTGTGTGTGTATTTGGAGATAAAGGTGACCAGAGACAGTTAAACTACTGAAAGTTGACCTTCTTTTTCCATAAAAACCTTCTGTTACCACAGATGGGAAGGAGATGACTCAGCATTTCTCTACAACACAGGAAAGGGCATTTATCAGCTATTATTGTAGGTTTCAACTAGTAAAACTCTCCTCTCAGATGCATATGATGATATGTTACTATTAGTTGATAAAAAATGGCACTGATGCTGATTTGATCTGCTGAGGGACTATCCAGAAATGGAATGGCCAATGATAGAAGAATCTAACTGCTCGGATTGCCTTTCAGGGGCTGTGAGGGACCTCTTCGGAAGGAGTCTGCAGGTGAAGGAAGACTAACCTCATAGAAAAGATTGTCCATAAACTTGTGATGCTTGTTCCAACTGTGAGTCCAGCCTGGACAGGGGAAATATGCCAGAGGTAACATGATTGGGTGAATCTGGCTTTTGTGAAAGCTCTGTGACTTTGAGCAAGTGACTTTATCTCTCTGACTTAACCGTCCTCATTTAGAAATGGCAATAACTCCGTAGGGAGTTTTTATGAGGCTGCAACAAATCATACATGTTTACTGTCCTAAGTGTAGGTAGTAAAATGTAACCTACTGTCAAGTGAGACACCTTTCAAAAAGAGATGTGGTTGAAATTTACACATTCATTTTTCCTGAACATAAGAAAACTTTATTAGGAAACTCACGTCATAAAGTGTTGCAGGCCCAGTGGAATAATATGGAGATTACCATTTCCTCAAAGCAGAGTCAAAGTTATGTCGATGGGAACATGCATTTTTCAGACGGAATCAATGATATTACATTCAGTAGAAAGTGACCCCTGACAGTGCTGAACTGTGAGTTTTAGGCGTGTTGGGAAAAAATCCATTCCCGTCTTGGGGCTTTGTCCTTTATCATCTCTTCCACCCATAGAATCGGAGCTTATCCTTCCCCTACTGGCAGAGGCTGTGCTTTGTAAGATGTTCTAAGCAGCCTCACCCCAGTACTCAGGCACAGGGATTAGTCTATCTTTTTATCTCCACTTTCTATTCGTCTCCTGGCCAGTCTCTTTGTAGGACTTTGAGCTTTCTGTACATGCTGTAGTTTGAACATACATTGTGAAACTCTTTGGAATGCTTTGCTTTCAAATGTTTGTGGTTGAAAAGTGTCTTTTCCCGACTTAAAAATGTAATGAACTGTTGTCTAACATGCATTTGAAATAATTCTGTTCTTGGTTTACTCCTTCTTCTTCCCCACAATTTCCTCTTCCCATCTCTTCCTTTTCCCCCAGACCCCATCTTCTCGTTTTTTCTCATCCCTTCCTCCTCCTTGCTGTTCCCTTAATCTCTGCGGAGGAGTTTACCTTACTTATCATGACAATATGGCATGGAAAATACTTTTTGTCTTTGTAAATGCATTTCAAGCAAATCCTATGACAAGAATTAAGAGATCACATTAAGAAAACCTTTCAAAAATCTTATACGCTTCATTTAATAAATATTGCAGACATTGTAATTTATTGATGAGATTATAACAATCTAATCTCTAGTCCAACCTCTGCTTGTCCAACTCTCTGGAGTAAAGAGATGATGAATAAGTTAATGTTTTCTAAGATTTAAAGAAAAGCAATGTTGGGCCGGCGAGATGGTTCAGTAGTCTAAAGCGCCTGCTTAGGAGGGCTCAGGCAACTGCAGGGACTGCAGTTCGATCCCCGGCACCACATGCTGCGCCAGCGCCACCACCAGGGCAGGCTGAGCCAGCCACAAAATGAATAAATAAAGAAACAAACAAATACAACAAGCAAACAAATAAATAAATCAATAAAATTAAAAAAAAAAAAAAGAAAAGAAAAGCAATGTCTTAAATGCTTATGTGCTTTGACCTCAAATTGCACTCTTGTGGAATTCCCTTTCAGCAAGAAAAAAAGAAGGAGAAGTGGTAGAAATGACACAAAGCTGCACAAATTACAGAATTTAGTGAGTAAGAAGTGCCTGTGGGTGACAATGCTTATTCATATGATGCTGAATTTAAGCACAAGGGTGTAACTAGTAGTTCCTTCCATGTGGCCTCCAATGCTCCCTGGGAGAGTGCACTTGGCCCTAACTCTTGAAGCTTCTGGAGGACCATGATCCTTCAGTAATTTTTGTCAGGATGTGTATCCTCTCCAGTTTTCATCATAGTTCCAAAAATTCTGTCATTTGTCCTTCAGAGCCCCAACAGATAACTGAGTGGCTATTCTGCTGAAAGAATTGAACCCAGGGGATTGGTTACCAGTAATATCTGAGGAAAACTTCAGGGACAGCCATTATAGTAATGAGAAAAAAAAATGTAAAACTGAGAATAGTAGCAACAATAAAGGTACTATCGCTCATTGTGTCCTGCGCATAGGTGTAGGTCTGGGAAAATTCTAGACATTATCAGATTAAGCCTGACTTGATTGGGGATTGTTGTTGTTCTCATTTTACGTGTAATGAAGAAAGGCTCAGAGAGGTTCACTGACTTTCCTAAAGTCATATAGCTGCTGAGCTGTGCATCCCACCAAGCCTTAAGCTTTTTAGGCTATAGACTCAAGATAGATAGGTGGCCCTCATATCCCCAAAGCCTTGACCTGCTTTGCAAGTAGAAGAGGATAAATAAATGTTTCTTAACTGCAATGAATTAAATTATTTCTTGAATGATTTAAGGAAATCTTAAATTTCCAGGGCAAACATTTTTCATTCAGCAGTTAAGAAAGACATAAGCATTGTTTGTATTTAAATCTTATGGTTGAATGAAGGGGAAAGTAATTTGAGAACTGAAGAGTTTCTCCCTCATCAAGTAAATATTATTGAACATTTTTCTTTCCTCCTTTTGCCTTTGAAGTCAGATCACATAAACAAGTACCTAACTATGCAACAGGCTAGCTCTGCTTCACAAATATCTTGGAAAATTTTAGCAGCACCAAACAAACGATTAAGCATTTGCTAAGCATACAGCCATCCCAGCGCAGAGGCAGAAACAGATTCTTTTTCTTCAATGAATGCATTTCCTGATACAAAAGGACCTCCAGAACTTCCTGTGTCTGGTTTCATTTCAGACACGCCCTTGCTACTGTATGGGGAAACTCTGATAGTGTGTTCTAAGGGGATTGAAGACTCTTTGAGTACAGTTTTAGGAGACTCTGCTGTCTCTACTTCACTAGATGAATTTCCCATTTCCCACTATGTCAAGAAAGTGAGGCAATTGAAAAGGAATGTGACATTGTTATTAAATGGGGTGGTCCTGTTATTAAATGGGGTGGTCCCTTTCTAGGGCCTTAGTGTCCTGAGCAAAGAATTAGATAGATACAGAAAAGGCAGTGGATATTTATATTTAGTGAAGTCTGACTAAAAAAATAACTCTTTGCAGGGCAAGAGTGGGCTGGTGGAAAACTCACAGTGACCAGAAAATAAGGGGCAGAGGGCCTTTAGCATTTAAAATTCCTGAGTCTTTTTCCCTTTATGAGAATATGCATCAGAACATTTCTCCTATCAACACCCTATTTGGTAACTTGTTTTGAAACTCTATTGTAATTTTTACTTCATTTCTCTTTAAAATAAAAAGAAAAACTTAGCATATAAACTGTCCTGTTAAAGAAATTCACTGGCTTTTGCCAGATACCAATGAAGGATCAGAATCAGAATCTTTTGAAGACTGAAAAGAGCATCTTCTATTGGCTCTGTGAGTAGTGCTAGATTCAAGTGAGGGATGGGATAGGATTTTTCTAAATGGTCCACAATACTCATCTGTAAGCGTCATGACACTTAGGTTAAGTGTTCTGTGAATGTCCTCTTCTTTTAGGAAACATCTCCCTCTGTATGGTGGCCTGGGTTTTTATGGCCTCTGACATAGTCCAACCAGTTGCTTATCTGTTTTGCTTTCGTCCTAATCTCTTACCTTAACACTGTAATGCATCTCATAGGAGACTCTTATAGAAAGTTCCTTTACCTCTTGGAGGCTGGAGATGAAATAGAAACCTGAAATAGGCCACTGTGAGGCTCGTTACTGTGCTGTTACAGCGAAAGCTGATTCACCACACCACTTGCACTACATGGAGACCACTGAAGGGTCTGTGTATAACAAGCTCCAGCCCTCCCATGCCATTTCAGCCTTACTCTTTGTCTCTTAGTGGGTCTCGTTAATGTCACTCCAGCCAAAGAACACTTATTAATAAAGGTCCTGATCATGAAAAGACTCAGAAGATAAGATCTTCCCAGTCTAGTGGTCCTTTACTCCTACCTTTCCTGGGCCAGGTTCTCCAGAGGATGAAGCCTGGAAGGCTGATTTACCCACGGTTCTTTCTATGTAGTATATGGATCCACTTAGAAATTCAGTGGTGGGGTGGCCATGGGCTGCCTCATTGCTCCTTTGCAGGTACCCCAGTCAGGGGCTGGGTTCTGTCTACTTTAGATCAGACACAAAGAGATCTGAAAGGAACATCCATGAAGCTCCTTCACTAAAAGAGGAATAGACACTCTGGAGCAATGCAGATCAAGGCCAGGAACTGTGATCTTATCTGTTTAGTCATTGATTGCACCCCACATGTAAGGTGCTCTCAATTTGAAGAATTTAGAATGTATCCTGTTTCAAACTCTTCTACTCAGCCTTTCCTTTGTGATTATGTGCCCTTGTAATTTTTCTGTCGCTTCTCTCCTTTGTTTCTAACAAGAAAATAAATTCTTTCCTTTACTTTATTGAACTCTGGACTTCACACTTGGCTCAAAAGTTAGCTGGCTCTACCTTGGTTGTGCTGACCTCAAAAAGCTGGTGGAAGAACTCAGATCTCCTAGGGGAGTGAGGAAAGAAGGTGGTTCAATTTTTCCATCACTGAGCTGGAAAATTAGATTCATTTAATTCCTGATGAATTGTAGAAGTACCAGCATACCTCCCCACAGTGAATACTTATTTCCTTAAGAGACTCACACAGATTATTCACTAGTAAGCAAGGCATTTCCTGCTTCTTAAGATGGCTTCAACTTTATTTCTTACAAAATAATGCTTCTGGTGTTATTTTTCTACTTATTATTTAGCTTCTTCCCGTTCACCATACAAGGATGAGATCATTATCTGAGAATAGTCTTTACAACCCAGCTCTGGGTTACCAGCTTTATATAAACATTAATGATCCCTAAATCTTGCCCTATAGAAAGATTGTTCCTAAATCAGGGATGGTGGCACAAAACTGTAATCTCAGTACTCAGGAGGTTGAGGCAGGAGTTAGAAATTAGCTGCTAGGATTTCGAGGCCATCCTGGGCTACATAGTGGGTCCATGTCTCGATAAACAAAACAAACCAACCAATGAACAAATGACAACAACTTAAAAAGAAAGTTTGTTCTTGTGGTGAGAAAGGGAGTAGGAATATATCTCGATTTATTGCGCACTGTTCAGTTCAACTAGAACTCTAGGTAGGTGGAACAGAGATACCGACTGTGCAGTTAGGAAAGTTTCCTTAGCCTTTGACGGCAGCAATGGAGCAGGCACTGTTTGAAGAAGTAGAATTTTATCAGAAGTAGAATTTTATTGGAAAGAGATGAAGTAGTAAAATACTTGTGAGGAGTGAGAGTGCTTTGAAAAGCAGACAAGAAAACCCA
>PVKN010022350.1:0-15186 GCA_004027915.1 Capromys pilorides
GGGCAGAAGATGGGATAAGTGAACACACTGATTTTCAGCTGTCCATGCTCCATGACCTTTCCGGCCATTAACATGCCTGGACACTCAAGCAGTGGCCATAGTGAGCTGCTTCTTACAGCTGAATTGGATTTTCCAGGGCTGCCACCATTGTAAAGCTATCTGGTCATTCTACAGAGCTGATGGAAAGCCTTGGCCTTTGCAATCAGTGGCTATGAACACGGAGTATACACCTCTCATTCCTAGAAACACAATCTTAGGAGTGTCATAAAGTATGGAGCTAAACATCAAGTTCATATTAATCTCCATTTCCTTGTGCCTTAGATAGAATCTGGGCTTCCACGAAAGCCCACAGAATCACTATTGTGTTCCCCTACTTCATAGATAAGTAAATAGGATCTCGGATCAAGCCAACATGTGTACACAACTGGAAGGGTGTCAGTGTCTGAAATACCAGCTGATGACATGTATGTGACTGTCACTTAATTTTGTATACCATACAGATGGCAGTACAAATGCTATGGAGTTATTCTCATGGATGAATATGAAAAGTGGCAATTCCTTTCTCTTTGAAAAGACCACAGGAAGTCAGGACAGGAAGGACCTGGTCTTTTCTATGTGATGTGATCTTTGGAAACCCTGTGGTCATGAAGCTCTTTCTCAGTGCCTCACTCTCCTCGCCACATCCTTCACCAAATAACTATGACCAGATAAGAATGTGCGGCTCTCAGGAAGCCCTGGGTGGCTCTGGGCAGAGCACGGGGCTGTGGGCTCCAGCACACCACTCATTCTGCTCTTTCAGGATTCTGCCTTACTGATTCTGACTCCTGTGTTAGTCAGAGCCCCCAAATTTTCCTTCTTACACTGCCAGAAAAGTTTGGCCTCTTCTTAAAATATTCTAAAACTCTTTTCACAAATGGATTACTCAAATCTCTCAAAAACTGCTAAGAGAACATCTTTTTAAAGTCTTATTATAATTTTAAAATGCAAGCATTGATGGTAAAGATCAAATAATCTACAAAAGATCCCCATATAAACAAAAGAAGGGTTTCTCCTTAGCCCTAGCCCCATTCTGCTGAGTCGTCGGTTTGGAAGCGCCTTCTGCAGTTTTGCACTGCTAGGAGTTTTGTTGGATAAGATAATAAAATGTAGGAAGCATAATATTGCACACAAATAACCTTTACAACCACTTTTGTCACCAAATACGTATGGATAATAATTTTTCTGAAGGGAATAATCACATGGAATCTTAAAGCTGAAAGAAACTTATTTGCCCTAACTTACTTATTAATCAATGAAGAATGAGGCCTAAAGAGCTCCAGTATTTTGTTCAAATCAACATGATGAAATAAAATTTTTAAAAAATTAATAAAAAATAAAATAAATAATTTTTTTTAAAAAACAACATGATGGATGCCAGGTGCAGGGTATCAGGGAGGTTCCCTCCTTTCTGATCCTCGCCGGTAAGACTTGGGCCACGCACTGTCCTGCATCTCCCTGTCCCTCACCCTGCTCAAGAGCCAGCCACATAGGGAGTCCACCGTAAACATCAGCTCAGTTTTCAAGGTGACTTAATGCTTTCAGTGAATGGAGTGGCTGTGTATGCAAATGCCTTGATGTGGCAGGGATCACTGAAGGAGGCAGCTTGTCTTCTACAGCCAGCCATACTTAGGTGATTTAATCCCTGTAAACTACAAACAGGTTCAATCCAAAAATTTGAGTTTATAATCCTACACGTCCAAATATGGCACGAGTGAAGTCAAAGTAACTTGGCAATTTTGCTATGCAATAAACTGTGCAATCATATTTCATAATAAGTTAGACTCGGAAGACATTCTCATATGCATCAGCTTATTTCATGTTTCACACTTTAGAAGAAAGATTTGATGACGTCATTATAAATGAGGAGCAGCCAGGTGCTCCCGCAAAGCCACCCAGCTAGTTAACGGCAGCCGTGATGAGGTGGAGGCTGCTTAACTCTTCTCAGCAGGGACTCATGCAGGATCTGTGGGTATTGTTTGTGTCACATTCAGAAAGGTTCAAGTTCCCTTCAGTGCGATGGAGAAGAGTTGGGGTGGAGGACCAGAACCAGAAATTCTGCATTCTCCAAGGTCATCAGTGAAAGAATATGTACCAGCTGCCTCTCCTTTGCCTGCTGTCTATGTTTGACCTAGAGGCATAAGAAGCCGGCATGTGCTACAGGGTGAACCACAAGGGGTCAGAGGACCTAGAGTTCAGTCCAATTTCTTTACTAACTTTCCTGCACTACCAATATAAGATCATGTAGCTCAAGTCCAAATTCCATCCTGGCCATGTATGAAACCTAACAGTCACTGTCCAATGATCCTTCCTAAATTCTAGTCCATGTACCACCAATAGCCAAGGTGCATGCAGCTGTCGCATGTCACACAATGCATTCCAACAGCAGGACACCTCTGCACACAATGCTGTCCCGTCCTGCACCACTTTCCTTGCCTCTGAAGCTAGAAGACTCTCTTACCCAGCAAGCCTCAGCACAGGTTCTGGGTCCTGATCAAGAGTCCTTGACTCTGAGGCTGAGTTAGGATTGGCTGTGTTTTCTTTCAGATGCATTTGTTTGTGTAAAGCACTTTGGCAGTAGCTGTCTAAGAGGGGTGAAAAAAACCACACTCTCTCTTTAATTTTAGGAGTACCCTCAGTGCAGACACTGGATCTCATTGGGTACAATATTTCTATAAAGTCTCAAATAAATGGTGTGGGGCTGGATAAGTGCATAAATGGATGGAGGAATTTACTAGAAAGATGTCAGGCTTAGTGAGGTACAACATGTTGACACATTAGAAAACTGAATTTCTAGACCAGGCTCTAATAGCAGCTGGATGATCTTGAGCACACAATTTAACCTTCCTGGGCCTCATTCTCTAATTTCAAACTCCATTCTTTACCCTGCTACACCCAGCTGAGAGCCCCAGGAGGCTGATGGCTATGAACCATATCAATAGCTCTGCACCCCGGGCTTCTCATTGAGTTTGGCCAATGGAAGACAGCGGTAGGAAATCAAAGCCAGGAGGAGCACGCAATGGGGGTTTTCACTCTATCCACCACAGCTCCCTCCCTGCAGCCGCCTCAGCAGAAGCCACGCTTCTCTTCCACCAAGGCCTGTCTCTGAGTCCTAGTGACTATGACCAGCCCCTCATCACCCCTTTGCTACCACTCCAGGTACCTCACTGTCTCTGCGGACTCTTCCACCTTGGCCATTCTCTATCTAACTCTCCTTCAGCAACCCTCATGTGAGGGTGCCATATGTTGGTCGCTGTACCCCTCAGTTGATATGGAGGGAAACACTTTTGCTTTCTCCCTTGGTCTTTGTGCAGATTCAATGTGACTATTGGTGTGAAGCCCTTCCAGAATACCTATGGTGTCCATGCTACCAATTTATATGGTAAATAGGATGGGTCATCACTCCTGTGTGGATGAGTCAGGGCTCAGGCAGAGTGCTGTGGCCTACATGAAGAGGGGTCCAAATGTTACTTTCATAGAAAAGCCATACTTGGAAATGCAAAGCACTCCTTCTCCCACAGGCCCTTGCAGGGCAATGTGCCTGGGCTAACGTGTCCTCCATGCCCAGGGGAGCAGGCACTTGCACGCCAGGGAAAATCAGGCGCCGTGCATGTGTGCTCAGCTCCCCAGGGCAGATGGGATGAATGCTGACAGAAAGAGGACAGCATGTCAGGGAGACATATCCCTTCCTCCACCCATTCCAGAAATAAACCAATGATTGACCTGGATTGATTCTGTCCCTATCTCGTCCTCTAAAGCCTGCACCTGCATCTAATTTCAAGAAGTTACAGTAGCACATGCAACAGAATTAAAACGTGGTATGGAAGGAGGTCCAGTGACATCTGCTTTTGTTTCCACAGGCTGAGTTGAAGATCTCTGTCACTTCCCGGGCACTGAGAACCATGAACAGGCAGTAAGTACGGTGCCTACTGTGCACCCCAACTCCCATCGCCCAGTGGGGGCTAGAGCCAGCCCCTGCAGGGTGTGCCAAGGAATGGCACCTCTGTTTCTTATGGGACAGCGATGTCCCAAGAGGCCAGGGCTGAGGATGCGGGCTTGGGCCTTTGGCCCACTCCTTTTCCAGTAAAGGAAGGCATTCTCTGTGGACAGGCCACTTGCTCTGGCCCTGCATGGGTACGTGACTGGAGCAGGGCAGAAACGCTGCAACACTGAGGTGCAGCAGGACGCCCAGACGTGCCCTCGTCGCTTCCCTCCCAGGTGTGTTCAGGTGCGGGCAAAGAACCGCAGCCCAGCTCTCCCTTGGCGGGCACCCAGAAAGAGTGGTGCGGTCTGCTTACAATACCCAAGTGTGCTCCTGATTCAAGAAAATGCCCCCATCCAGCTCCATGTTTATAAATATAAGAAAAAACAAGCACTTCAACTAAGGGCTTTTGGGAATGAAACAAAAACCCACACCCTAAAATTTGTCTACTCACCCATCCATTTGCTTTCCTTACTTTGCCATTTGGTTAAGTGTCTCGAGCGATCTCCTCTGGCAAGAATGAGAAGCAGATGCTTGTACAGGGAAGAATGAGAGCTTCGTAGTGAGGGAGATCTAGCCCCATGCCTGGCCAGTGTAAGCACAGCTGTGAGGCACTGCAATGTTAGTGGATCTTATGGGATTGGAAATGTTATTCAGCTCTATAGAGAGCACCATCCGGCCTGCAGGAGGAAGGATGTCTGGTTGCTAGGCGACCCCAGGTCTTAAAGGGATCCTGGGGTACCACAAGATAACAGGCAATGGTTGCATCTCAGAAGCAGCACAGGGCACGGCACTGGAGCTGAGTGACACAGAGGGATCAGAGTGTCACCACAGCTTGGGCAGTGTGCTTGCCGAATACCCACAGTTGTCAAAGCTGGGCAGTGTGAGGCTCGTGGGATGAGAGGGCTGGAGCTCCTGTCATGGAGGGGCCTCTTGGACAGAGACCATGGGCACAGAGCACAGGTGGCCTCCTCACCTGACGCATGGTGGAGCTCACCCCGCATCACCTCGGCGCCAGGGGCTAGGGCCCCTTTCCTCCTTGGTTCCTATCATGGGGCTAGAGAGCAGGCATCCCTAGCTTCTCAGGCCTCAGCTTCCTCCTGCAAGTGACTTGTCTTGGCCGACATCGAATGTCCTGTCTGAATGCAAATGCAGGGCTCCTCTGCGGAGCTGCATCATGGGAAGTGGTGGAAGTGAGAGGAAGAGAGGCAGGGCTGGCATGGGGGGCGCTGACCCACCTGCGGCTGCTCGAGCAGGGGTCACTTCTCACACCAGTAACATCACCACAGTGTAGCAAGCAGCAGCATCACCACAGTGCATGGGAACCAGAGGCCGTGGCATGGGCTAGACGGGAAGGCGGGTGTGTCACTGTCCCAGAGGTCCTACTCCAAGCTACCACTGCTGAGATGGCTCTGACAGTTCTAGTGGTGAGAAACATGACCTAAGATTGGTTGCTGGGACCCTGCACACTCTGAAGGCGCCAGCAGAGAATCTTCTATGCCCTCTAGCTCCTGGGGGGCCTCGGACATTCCCTGGGTCCAGCCTGCATCACTCTAGTCTTTGTCGCCATGCTCACACGATCTTCTCCTCTATGTCCCTGTAGTCCACTGTTCTTCCAAGCTCAAGATTCTCTTGTATCTTACAAAGACATTGGCTGTTCAGTTCAGGGCTCATCAGGGTCGTCCTGCATGATCTCCACCGTCCCATCTCAAGGACCTTAACTTCATCTGCAAAGGCTTTTCTTCAAATAAAGTTCCACTCACAGATCCAACACCCAGCCTGCACGTGGCTATGTGGCAGAGCTGGCACCGAGTGAGTCCACAACGGCAGGCCTTGTTCTCAGACTTGTGCTCCTCTTCCAGGCCACGTGAGATCCTGGCCACTACTGCAGTGCTTGCCCTGAGCCCCCATCTGGCTTTGTACCAGAGGCTTCTGACCCCTTGGTCTCTCTTTTTTATGCCTTTTATTGATTTGACCCTGTGCTAATGACCTCCTGTAGAAAGAGGAGAGTACTCCCTCTTGACTAAGGCCTTAGGGAATCCTGTTGTCTTCGCCAGCTGACCGTCCTCTTGTCGATGGCTTCTTACCAAGCTTCTAAAAGGCAACTTAGTGATTTTAGCTTTAGAGAGACATCAGATATGAAGCTGACCACAGAGAGACTGGAGCACAGGCCAGAGCCTGCTCCCTCCACGCAGTCAGCCCTCCGCGCTGGGGCGAGCTGTCCCCAGCCTGCGTCTGTCTAGCCTCTACTCATCACTCCTGGGCTGCCTCGCTCAGCAGCGCTTCTGCTCTGGGTCTCAGAGCGCCCTCTTCTTTCCCTGACCTCCAGCAGAACTAAGCTTGGCCTTCCTGACCCTTCTTAGGAAGCCACAGGTCACCAGATGACACAGGATTGCTGCTGACACATCCTGAAATCAACAGGGTACATTAGAATCACAGCAGTCCCCAACACACACAGACACACATACCATACACACACACACACACACACACACACACACACACACACACACAGGTACCACAGAACTGAAAAGCAAGCCACTCTCACACCCTCCCTTGCTACTCTCAGCCCGGTGGTTTCTTGCGCAGTCGGGCACTCATAAGCATAGGGAACAGATCAGCAACAGCACCACCTAGAGGCGCACGAGAAATACAGACTCCTCAGAGCCCAGAGCCAGTTCCAGGCGCGGAATCAGAAGCTCTATGTTATGAAAACTCCCGTGGACTCCAGGATATACTGAAGTTTGAGGGGTGCTGAACGAGTACCCCAGTTTCTGGCACCCTTTCCTGCTCTTAGGGGCACACTGGAGAAACATCTACTAGACCACTAAGAGGCTCTCAGAGAGGGCAAGCTCCCATGGCCCCCAGGGGAGGGCAGTTAAGACTTGGACGGGCGTGACCTTCCTTCTGACATGCGCAGTTTTCTGTTCTACAGTGAATTGGGAAGGTCACCGCCTCCCACAGGAGCGATTACTAATCCAGTTAATTCAAGACAATAGATTCTAAACCTGAGGTGACATTCCATCATCAGGAAACTGTCTTAATTACTTTCTAGTTGCTGGGGAAAAAAAAAAAAAAAATACCCAGTATCCACAAATGAAAGGAAGAAGGGTATGGTCTCATTCACAATTTGTAGAAGCTTCAGACCATAGTTGGCTGGCTCCAAGTAAGGGTGGCAGGGTGGAGGGGCATGGCAGAAGAGAAGCCTCCGACGACAGGGCAGGCAGCAGGCAGCAGGCAGCAGGCGTGCCATCTCTTCTGTCCCTGTAGATTCCATTCAGGCAGCGATGTCATCTGTTGATGCCACCTGCACCCAGGGCAGGGGTCCCCATTACTCAATCCAGAACTACGCTGAGCACCTTTGCTATGACACACACTTGGCCCCGGAATCGAACCCTCTAGGTCCAACCACTTTCAAAAAGCTTCTCCTACCAGTTCATGAGGCTCTGGGGTGAGAAAAGCCATAGCACTGCACAAATGCCAACCTCAATATCCTTTCCCAACTCCGAGAAATTAGAACACCTGGGCCTTGGTCTTTTGATTTTTTTAAATGACCTGGGGAGTCTAGTCTATACCCAGGATTAAAGAATTATGGCTGATAGTTCTCTAACCTAAAATGTCTTGTAATTCTGTAACTGTAATTTAAAGCCGTCTTTGTAGGCAGGATTAATTCCTTACTGTCTTAGTCTCCTTGAGCTGCTATAACAAAATGCTTAAGTCACAAGCAGACATTTATAGCTCATAGTTCTGGGGCTGGTAAATTGCACAAACAAGGTACTACAGACTTGGTGTCTCGTGAGGTCCTCTTCCTGGCTCATAGATGGCATGTTCTTGCTGAGTCTTTACAGGTATAAGGGACAATGAGAGCTTCCTGGAGTGCCTGTGGTCAGGAACAGGTGTAACTCACGGATTACCTACCCTCACCATGTAATCATCTCTCAAAGTCCTCACCACCTAATGTTAATCACTGGGGTGATTAACTGGGGTGAAGCAGATAGACCACTGTGGCTCTCATCTAGTCACTTTAAAGAAAATGGAGAAATATAAACGAATAGATATTAAAAATAGATATTACATACAAAGGTGCACACAGTGTACATTTGTGCATGCACACCTACATATTTACCTGGGCTTGTATATTCACACAGTTCACATAAGTATGTATATACACACAGAAAATAAGCATCCCCACATACCTCTGTATATAATTGCACCAGTTAGCTCTGCAAAGTGTTTATTTACTAAACATGTGTTAGGGCAGCCACCGCATGAGGCATGTCACGGATAAGCTTGAGCAGCCAATCCCTGCCCTCAGAGACCATCAGCAAATGTTAAGCAAATCATTTTGCTATTACATAGAAAATGGTGAAGAAAATTCCAGGAGAGCAAGGAAGGGGAAGATGTCATGATTCTAAGCTGTGCTTCTGAACTGAGCAGGCTATTTTACATTAACTTTCTGTGCAACAAAACCCACAGCTTCCCTAACAATCAATTAGACTGCATGCAGCCTCCATCCTCAGAGCATCCTGGGGCTCTCAGAGACAAGGAGGTGGCCTGCCAGTCGCCTGCCGCACCACTGGAGCTGAGGACAGGGCTCTGGGGCTTTGGCTTCCAGGATCTCTTCATCACTGTGGATGCCACTGATAAGAACCTTGAGGCTGTGGTTCCAAATGTTTAGGGAGAGACGAGACCATCCAAATCATTGCTTCCAGGGCCTTTCCAGTAAGCAGTGTCCTGGGGACCCTCTGGGAACTTGAGAGGAAGATTCTCTCTGGCATTCTGGTCTGGGAACTGCATGGGGAGCAAGGGTCCCTGGAGTGTCCACACTGAAGCACAGTAAAGATGGAGGTAAACTAGCTTTTTGTTATTGAAATCATTCCTACTTCTGACAGGAAACTTAGATAGAAATCATTCAAATGTACCAAGGACATGAAAAAAATCCCACTTAGTCTAGTTTTCCAGAACAGCTACTATGTTGCTATAGATATCTTATGTCCTACCTCTATATGTAATATTTTTAATTTTTAGGAGACTTTTAAAATTTGTAGTCTCAAAGTATCCATCTAATAATAGCTTTCTGTGCTGCACATTGCCTCATACTATTAAATATTCTTCAGAATCACAGTGTGTGAGGATGCTACTTGAATAACACTGATGATGTCTTCATTACAATTGCAAAGTCTAAAGGTTTTCAAGTATTGAAAAATTTTTGCGGCAACTTTGGCAGTGAAGTCTGACCTGCACTGAGGTGGTTATGTGTATTCTTCATTTACACTACTTAGTACGATTGCACTGTAGAAATTGTAGGTTTAATGACCATGGGTTACTCCAGGCCTTACTGGGGACGGTTAAGAGCATACAGCACATTTGCTATATTGCTTTTCGTGCACAATATTCTGCCTCCTGGCCCCAAGCGATTTGTGTAACGGATGGTAGACCTGTATTTTATTCTCTGGTTTATTTGATCTTGCCCTTGGTGTTGGATACTTAAGTTGCTACCTATAGAGTTTTATGAGGCATTTTTATCACCAAGATTAAACTCAACTCTAGGAATATTGGAATAGGCTGTGTGGCTATCCCTAGAGGCCAGTGCGGTGCATGCTGCCATATGTAACACAATTCTCCTCTAATCATCTATCATTGCATGGAACACAGGCTCTAGTTAGATGACAAGAACCTAGTGTTTCTTTCTTTGCATTATGGAGCCTATCTTTCTGTTTTCTAATTTTGGAGAGAGTTTTGCTGGTAGTAAAACGGTAAAATAGAGATGTTAGGCATAGAGCTATAGAGAATATGACCTTCCACACATGACTATACACCCCTCAGCAACATCTCTGTGAGAAAGAGTCAAGACATTTCTCCAAAACTCTGGGAATGAAGAGCTTAATACCAAAGCTGATGAGATAGCTCAGCAGCCTGAACATCTGCTTTGGCAAGCACAGGGACCAGGATTCGATCTCTGATCAGGCATGCCTCTCCGGCCCTGCCCCTGGGGTTCGATGAGCCAGCAACAGAGTCTAGGCATGGTGGTGCACGCCTGTCATCCCAGTGTTGGGAAGGCAGAAAACAGCAGGATCACCATGAGTCTGATCTGCATAATGAGATCCTGTACCAAATACACAAATGAAAAAAGAGCCCAGGGCCCAATAGTTTTTAAACAGCAAGCTGGGAAACAACAAGAAAGCCCCTCACTGCATTTGTATCAACAAAGCCAGCTTGAAGTTGATGTTAAAGATCATTGAGACGCCATATTTTGCTAAGCAAAAGTGATAACACCTCCTAAAATGCTTTACTCCCTTGAGTTAAGCATCTAGTCATGAGAATGAAGGGACGAAGGGGACACAGAGATCACTGTCTCCTCCAGGCCACGCTCCTTACAGTCCTTCAGCACAGGAATCTGAGTCATGGTTTCTGGGTGGCCGCTTCTTAAATAGACATCTCAGTGGCCACAGAACAGCCACCTCAGAATGGCGACTTTCCCAGACTCAGAATCAGAAGTGAAAGCTCCATGTCTCTGATGCCCAAACCCATGATTTTACGCCATATTGAACGGCCCTGCAATGACCAAGAGCAATCTCGGCAGATCTCTCATCAGGGACATATCACCAAAGCAAGCAACTGTTTTGCTTATTAGAGACATATTTTCTTTTAAAAGCCTTGCTTGATAAAATTGACTCAGTGCTCAAATGAGGATGTTTATAAGCTTCTCTCAAGTCCAGCACACTGGCAACATCCAGTAGACAGTATTTCCCTCTGTATATAGGAACAACAAAATAAAACTCCATGTACACTCTGTGCCATTATTTTCCTCCATGACATTTGGTGATCATCCTATGCTTTTGAGCCCAGGGTGCGCCTTCATTTTGATTTTCAGGGATTAATAAGTGTAAATCCTACTGAGTCCAGGAAAAAGGAGCAGCAGCAATCTTGGCAGCCTGTGATCAGAGTCTGACACCCAGCTGAGTCATAAATATGGTGGCCATCCTAGTTACCCAGCAGTAATTATAAACCAACTCTCGGGCCAACCAGGCCTGTCGTCGGATGCTGTCACAGCTGTATTGCTGGGACTCAGCTCTGTGGTTGCCTGATAATTAAAAAACTGCAAGCTGTGAGGGAACTCAGCTGAGATCCGGGGAGAACATCCTCCAGGTTGCAGGCACGGCCGGTGAGACCTGTGCAGAGGCAGCGGGTGAGACTGGCCCAAGGAAAATGAAGATAGTTTATGATATTAAGTATTACATGCTCATTGTAGAGCATTTAAAAACACAAAATCATATGCATAATGAAAAACTACCATTAATGGAGCCTTGAAAAATGATCAAGTTATTGGGCATTTTCCTGCAGGATTTCATATACCGCTATGTATCCTGTCTTATATTTAGCATAATATCTCATAACTATTTTCCAATGTTACTAAAGTCTTTTCATAGGTGAGTCTTTTTATAGATAGGCTTCCATCATTTACATATCCCTTATTTTATATTCCCCAACTGCTGACAAACAACACAACTTATGAACCAATTCGACAAAGTCTATTAGTATTATAATGCCAAAATAGTAATATGCTCTGTTTTGTTATGTGGCAATAAAATATACCCTGGGAATTGTATTAGGTATCCTATTGTGTGGAAATCTTGACTACTATCATAGTTCATAATAAAAGCATAGATCTGATTATGTAATAAGCTCCAAGACTTATTACTGGGCTCTCTGTGAAAGGCAAACTACTGGCCACTTGTCTGCGTATGCCTTATGTATGCCAAATATTCTACTAAAGGTAAAATATGGGGAAGTGGAGTTCATGAAAACCTTTGTTCATGCCCAAGCCATTCCAGAACGGTGAAATGGCTGCCCAAGGTACTGGATAGATATGATTTTGTGGCCAATGTTTTTGCACCAGGAATCAACTCAGAACCCTGCACTTGCCAGGCAGGCACTATGCCACTGAGCTGTATTACTAGCCTTTCTCTATTTTTTTAGGTAGAAATTATTTTTTCTGGAATTTTAACAGCTTAAAAATAAGTCTGATGGGTTAATCCACAAAAGAAGATATTAGTGTCAAACACTTATTTAGTTATTAGATAAAACTCAAGTAGTTCAGTGATTAAAAGTTCAATTTCTAGAGTGATTAGATGGAAATATTTCAGACACATATTTAGGTTCTAGAACACCTCATTTGCTTTCTTAAATCAATATGGTGATAGTAACTATCTCAGAGCACTTTTAAAGGCACTAAGTGACTTTATATATGCGGTATGTTCTGCACTTTGGACAGGAATTTGGGAGCCTTTCACAGCTGTAGCTAGTAGTATTTGTCAAATACAGTAGCCCCCACTCCAGTCATGGTCCCACTCCCATTACCTAGGCATGGTGCATTCAGATGTGAATCCATTGATCATCTCCTTTAACCTGCATGAGCATCTATCAAATTTGACCCACAGAATAAGACAGGAGAATTCATGCGCCAGGTCAACCATCCAGGTAGCTGTTTCCTGCCTTTGGAAGCCAGCTTCCTCCAAAGCCGTGTGCCACAACCTCCATGCCGATGTGCGGGGCTAGATGTGTTAGTGATGGATGCCTAGACTAGACAGGGTCGTATCTTCATCATCATCATAATGATTATTTCAGGCAAGGCCATTTGCCAGTATGCTTAGGACACAATTTGGAGTCATGAGGCTCAATGTCCTGCTTTGAGGAACACTCATTCATGTAAAAATAACAATAAATAATGAACTAATAGCCAGCCAGGACTAGGTTCTCTTCCAGGTATATGCAACATTTTAAAAGCTTATAGATGAATGCGTGCTTTTTCAGTTTTTAAAACTGCAGAAGGGTGTGATGGCATTAGAGGGGACATCCTCAGAGGGAAGTGTCATCTTGAGCTGTGCTTGGGGAATGATGGGGTACTGGGAAACAACACACAGAGAAGACGGTGAGCTTAGGCTTTTCTTAGTGATTATAGCAGCTAGGGGAGCTTTGTCTGGATGTAATGTAAAGGGAATGTTAAATTAACTGGTAATTTGACTTTTGTTGCTTAAAATCTGAGTCTTAGTAATTGGAGAGATAATTTTGTGACTACTTCTGATGAAAAGTGGGATCTAATTTTCTGTATCTCAATTGATGGGAAAAATAAGGAGCTATCATGAAAAATTGGGACCGTAAAGGCTGAATCTGGGGAGGGCAATTTTTAAAAGCTTGTGTAGGCAGGGTGGCCAACT
The DNA here is from genome assembly GCA_004027915.1 of Capromys pilorides. Taxonomy (NCBI): domain Eukaryota; kingdom Metazoa; phylum Chordata; class Mammalia; order Rodentia; family Capromyidae; genus Capromys; species Capromys pilorides. The sequence continues at coordinate 13,237 of PVKN010022350.1, forward strand.
GCAGTGTTTCCTTTTGATAGGCTGTAATTAGAGGCTCTCGTGCTGCTATTTGTTGCCATTTGTGGTTTATCTGAACAAAATTTTTTCAAATGGTGAAAACCCTACATGCAGTTCAGCTCCTGTGAACTTTTTAAGGGTTTTCTCTGCAAAGACACAAGTTTTATGAAAAAGAAACATGAAGTATTGCTCTACTATTTTCAGCAAGGTTTCATTTTTCCAACTCTTTTAAATATTGATTAGAAACAAAAGAATAGTTATAAAATATGCATATGGTATAAAGAACAATAGGAGATTTGAGATATGTGCAATAATTCTTCATTTTTTTTAAATTGCCTTTATAGTTGATGTTTCTACTCACTCTTTCTGGTCTCAACACTTCACATCCCAGGGATCACATCTCCTATATCTTGAGTTAATTATTCCGTTGCTTTTATAGAATAAGTCTGCATTCAGGAATTTTACTACGTCCATCCATAGAAACTCAACCTTTTAATGTTGCTTGGGGCTTAATTTCAGCCAAAAGGATTATGGGAAATATTCTGGACCCAAGGCTTGTGCTCCATAACTTCGGCTGCATGACATCATCATGGGCAAATTGATCAACCTCTCTGTGCCTCCTTTCTCAGCTGCACATTGTATGCTTATTTTATAGTGCCCTTGTGGCAACTAAATGAGCTAATCTATATAGGACATTCAAAATAGTGCTTGGAACTTAGTATGAGCTATCTACATATTAGCGAGCTATCATTATTTTCCAGTCAGCTTTATGATGGCCCCAGTTCATATCCAAAGATAATCTGTGCTGTTCTAGACAGCACAATCCCTTGCACTTGAAGATCATACAATGTTTCCTTGCGTGAGTAAGGTATTTACGCACTCAGAGTCCAACCAATGGATACTCCGAGGCCATCCTTGATTTCCTTTACTCCTGCACTACTCCAAATATTCCACTCCACTTTACAGGCAGTGTTGTAGTCTCCAAAGTCACCCCATCCGCACTGTGTGGGTGACCAGTTGCTTAACAACACCAACACACTAGCAGTTCTAATTTTTTGCTAGTAGTTGTAATCTACAACTTGTTGCGATGTGGCTAAACATCTTCTCAAATATTTTATTAGACATCACTTTTGTCTTCTGTACACAGTGCTTTTCAAGTCTTTTTCCCACTTCTATAGCAGTCTTTTTCTTTTGTGTATTGACTTGTATGAGTTAGTTACTCTGCACATTTTTCCCCATTCATGGCTTGAAATTTTAATTCTCTTTCATTGTTTTTTCCGATGATCCTAACTTGAGAGCAGTGGTGCATAGCAAGCTCTTCTTTATGATTCTTTCATTCTGTTTAACAAAATCTCCTACCAGGAGACCATTAAGACCACCTCCCTCATTGCATCTCAAACATCATAAAATTTGCCATCTTTAGGCCTCTGATCAGTCTGCAGTTGATTAACTTTTATGTACAGAGTAGAGAAATAACCAGTATTTTCACATAGATAGAAAAATCATGGAGGAGTGTAGATTTAAAAGTCCACCCCTACCATCTGCAGTGCCATCCCTGTCATGAACCAAGTTTTTTTCTTGGTTTACGAACTTTGTCCAGGATTCATCCTCTGTGCCCCAATTAGAGTAGCTAGGGGCGTCAGTTACACAAGTCCTAATTACTGCATCATAAGGCATGACACTTGAGGATTTCCAGAGCCCACTTGCACGTAAGCAGTGAATTACTCTTGAGTATTTACTCTTTCATGTAAATATTAGGATCATCTCATCAGTAGACACATGAACACGGAACTCCTTTCTGGAATTTAGATTAGAATTCCCTAGGAATTACCTTTGTATTACATTTTCCAGTTCATGAGCATATTATATATCTCCAAAGAGACAGAATCTCTTCAACATAATTCCATAATATCTTACAAATTCCTTCTCAAGGAACTGGGCCTTATTATCTTA
>PVKN010022351.1:0-15173 GCA_004027915.1 Capromys pilorides
TCAGGTAATAATGGCAGGATTTTAACTAACACCAAACTTTTAGTGTATATGGACAAAGGCAAAACAGTTTATTTCTGTTTCAATACACATTTTTCCAGTCTTTTTACTGAGAACATATATTATGGTTTCATAATAAAAATATTTGGGGGACAGTGTCTTCAGAACGCACACAAAAAATACTCAGATTAAAGGTACTAAAGCAAAATGATGTGTGGGAAGTTTTTTCCCATCAAAAGTGAAAAATGACCCCAAGGAGATATATATAAAACTTGGCTTTTTAATATCTCCAAGTACAAAGAGTAGTAGACCAGAAATCTCAAGAATATTTCTTAAGTGATAAAGATGATGTTTTTCAGGATTGCTTATACTCTTAATAGATGTAAAAAAAAAACTTATAATGCGAATTCCTATCATGTAAACTGTAACATAAAAAGAAGTAGGGGGCTGGCAAGATGGCTCAGCGGTCTAAAGTGCCTGCTTCGAAAAGCTTAGGCGACCGTAGGGTTCACGGTTTGAACCCTGGCACCACATGCTGTGCTAGCCCCACACTCAGGGCAGGCTGAGCCGGCCATAAAAAAAAAAAAAAAAGTAGAGAAAACAACCATTACGTGGAATTTGAAAATCCCTTAGCAACACTGAATGAAGGAGCCAGGACATCAGAGATTCACAGAAGTGCTGTTAGCTCCTCTTAACTCACTTGATCTAGACCGAGTCAGTCTGGTGATTTACTCTAGTTTCCCCTTTAACTGATAAGTCCACATACTTTACGTACAAGTCATCAGTGACACTAACACCAGTGCCTGCAATATGAGCAACTTTTCATAGGAAATTAGAATCCCAAATGACAGACTTGCTAATCTTCCTAACAGGGAAGTTGTTTCAGCTTAAAATGAAACTCAGATTCGCCTCAATAAGTACATCTTAATATATCCAGAGGAGCAAAACAGAAAAACAACTAAAAGACAAACTGCTATAAAGCATTTTACAGTTAGCCAATCATTTCCTTCCCAGAATAACATGTAATTAATGTGTAACTCACTTAATATACTCATTTATACCTAACTGAAATTTTCCAAATTTTCATGGGAAGGGAAGGGAACACTCAAAGTTAAAACTGTTCATAAAAACTACAATACGAAGTGCTTAAGATTTACAGTGGTCAAATGTGATGCCTTTAAACTGATTTTATCATATTCTTTCATGTTTATTAAAATAAAATGTATTCATTTTCAGTGCCCATAGCAGCACTTAGCATATTTTAAAAAACCAATTTAATGCTATCAAAAGATGATGTCGCATTAATCTTGTTTTCCTTCTCGCCACTGTCGTGAGCCTTCATTCCAAGCCACATACACAAAAAGGGCAAGGACGACATGAACAGCAATCACTGCGACAATAGCAGCATAAAAATAGCTGTCCCTATTGGACATCCCAAGGACACCTATCAGGAGAAAAAAATAAGGTTTCATTTTATTTAAAAATTTGCTAAAGTACATAAAGCATAATAGTTATTATCACGTGTATATTAACTAATGAAACAAAAACAAAAATCCAATAAATTAAAACATATGAATATCTTCTACATAGAAAAACATTATTTTAAATGGAACCATAATTATAACTTTGTCTAGGGACTTCAAATACGAGATTCAACTGTATTTCATTTAACTTTTCTAAACTTTCATGTGCAAAGGAAATAAAAACAGTGATCTATTTAAAAATTTATAGGGCCAGTGACATAGTGCAGCAGTCTAAATACCTGCGTAGGCAAGTGTACAGAGACCTCAGTTTGATCCCCAGCATTACAGGCTGCACCAGCCCTATTCTAAGGGTAGGCTGAGCTGGCCACATACACACACAAATGGTACAATTGAAAATATAACCTATAAACAAAATGACAAGCTACAATAATTATAAATGATGAAATATCTATTAGAAATAATTCATGCATAACGTCATTTTCACAGACACAGAGGTTTACATGCAACAAAAGCAGAGAAGTTAAATTAAAGGCAGCAAAGGTTACCTTCAAAGATGTAAGATTTCGTGGTAAAATATAAACCGATAGGTACAGTTATCATTAACGCTGTGAAAAACAGTAACGTCTTCAAAGTCGATGCCAGTGAACTTTCATTTCTGAAATTAAAAAAATGAAGAAAATAGTATTCCACAATGCTGTATATAAGTATTTACCTGTTCCTAAAGGTATAAATATCCACAGATGAGACCTAGCAAATTTCCCCACTGGGGAGAGAAGTTACAAAAAAAAAAAACAAAAAAACAATGGGGGGGAATGGAGCACAAGTTTTTATTCAGGGACCCGGCTGTGTGCGATCTCATCCTTTAAGACCTGCCATTTTATATTGTACAACCTATTCACACCCTGCAAACCAGTTTGACATGAAACCACACCCACGCATCTGACTGGCTAAATCTCACAAGGAAAAACGATTCCCAACTGCGACACTCGGAAACGCCCCGCCCCAGCGCAGAACCTAGACACCACAGTGCGCAATCCGTACCACACAGCGGCAGCACTGGAGTTCCAACGCTTAAGTCCAGCCTTTCAAATGCCGCCATCCCATAGATCTGAGATTAATAACATCTTTAATTAAAAATTTAAAAGTTACAAAAAATTCTATTTTCGTGTATCCTAATCTTCCCTGTATTAAAAAAAAATGGGTATGATTTTCCTTTTCGCCAGTAACACTGCTCAAACCAGGGCAAAAATCCCCTTCCGTACCACCTGCGCCACTGCGCAAAATCCAAAAGCGAAGCACACGCGGCATTCGGTGGCAAACAGCACGGAATAGCGGACTCCAGCGGCTGAATTAAGAAATGGCATGGACACTATATCAGAAGACAGCTGAAAACTCAACCGAAAGACTTGTAGATTCTTACTGAGAAGTTTCTGCATGTCAAAAGAAATCGCTAACAAAGTGAAAAGACAAGCCATAAAGTGGGTATAGCAACCACTGTTAATTAGCTATTCCTCTTTTGAAAATCTGTAACATGTATTGCTGCATGTTATCCTGTTTCTTTTATTCTATTTGTTTTTGCTTGCTTTTACTCTTAAAAGTAAAATAAAATTTGTATTATTAAAAAAAAAAAAAAAACAAAAACAAATTCAGGGTCCATGGAGATAGCTCCATGGCACAAGTGCCTGGCAAGTGCAAGGTCGTGAGTTTAAACCCCAGTCCCGCAAAAAAAAAAAAAAAAAAAAAAAAGGAAAGAGTTACTGAGTTGAGCAGGACAGGAGAAGCAGTGGGAGAAAGAAATCCACCTACGTATGTAAGCAGGATAGTTTAGATAACTGTACTGTGCATTTCTGCTGGTCTATGGAAAGGAACATAATACTTAATTTGTTTTGACTTCTTTTTTCAATTATTTGTACCTTTTTGCCTCTTAATTTCTTATAACTTCTTTTTTCTCTTTTCTTCCAATTTTACATGCATATATCTGGTAATATGAATAACTGACTGGAAGACAATACTATGTATTAAAACAAACACTGAAACTCATATTACTTTGTTCAGTAAAATTCTGTATCATTTGTAATTTTTTGTATCTTAAAAAAATAAAAACCAAATTCAGTTGATTCACTGGATACAAAGTCAACATTCAAAAACTGCCAGCTTTCCTGTACACAAACAACAATTTCATTGAGAAAGGTATTAGGGAAACCATACCCTTCACAATAGCATCCAAAAAAATGAAATACTTAGGACTCAATCTAAAAAAGGAAAACTCTTTACATTGAAAATTATAATACTTTAAAAAAAGATGGAAAATTTCAGAAAATGGAAAAGGGGCCGGCCAGATAGTTCAGTGGACTAAAACACCTGCTTAGGTAGAGTGCAATGGCCAGCATTCGGTCCCCAGCATGCCCTGCCGACCCCACCTCCAGGGCCTGCTGAGACAGTGATTAAGACTGGACGTGGTGGTGCACATCTGTAATCCCAGTGCCTGGGAGGCTGAAAACAGGAGAATCACTATGAGTCAGATCTACTTAGTGAGACCCTACAGACCCTGTAGACTGTGTACCAAATACATAAAAAAGAAGGAAAATGGATAGGAAGAACCAACATTGTGAAAATGGTCACATTCCCAAAACTGTTACAAAGATTTAATGCAATCCCAATCAAAATATCATAGCATACCTCACAGAACTAGAGAAAACATTTCTAAAATACATTGGAACCAGAAGAGACTTAGGATATCAAAGGCAATCCAGGGAACAAAGGCAAGTCAGGAGGCATCCCAATCCCTGACTTGAAATAATACTACAAAGCTAGGTACTGTCACACATAAACACACACACACACACACACACACACACACACACACACAAAATACAGACCTGAGGATAAATGGAACAGATCAGAAAATGAAAACACAACTACAAACATACTCAGCCAGCTTATCTTTGACAATGGTGCCAAACATGTTCACTGGAAGAGAAAGTAGGTAGAAATATTGAAGACATAGGTGTAGGCAGAAGCTTCATGAACAAAACAGACTGCAAGGCAAATACTTCAAAGAATCAAAAAATGGGATCTCATTTAATTAAAATGCTTTTGTACAATAAATTATCAACAGACTCAAAAGACAACTCAGAGTGAAAAAAAAGTTTTAGCCAGTTGTGCCTCAGATAAAAGATTTATATCTAGAACATATAAAGAACTGAAAAATATCAGAACCCACCCTGCCAAATTCAAAGACTCAATTTTAAAAAATGGGCATCTGACATAAAATACACTTCTCAGATGAAGAAATACAATGGAAAATATATGAAAAAATGTTCACGGGGCTGGCCAAATACGTTAGGGAATTAAAGCAACTGCAAGCAGGAGCAGGGGCCGGGGATTCAATTCCTGGGCCTACCTGCCAGCCCCACCACCGGGGCACACTGAGCCCGCAATTGAGACTGGGTGTAAATAGGCGGATCACTACAAGTCTGATCTAGTAGTGAGACCCTGAATACCCTGAAACCCTTACCTAAAATACAAAAAGAAAAAGAAAAATGCTCAATATCATTGGTTATTTGAAATAAGCAAATTAAAACAACACTAAGATTTCATCTCACTCAGGAACAGCTATGATCAAGAAGTCAAGCGAGGCCAGGGAAATAGCTCAGTAGAATAAGCACTTGCCAGGCAAGTGCAAGGGACTGAGTTCAATCCCCGGGTCCTGAAAAAAAAAAAAAAGTCAAGCAATAACAAATAACATACTGGAGAGGCTGTGAACAAAAAGGAACCCATCTCTACTGTTGGCAGGAGTAAAGACCTGTGCAACCACTGTGGGAATCAGTATGGAGATTCCTCAAAAAACTAGGATTAGAGGCCCTATTTGACCCAGCTAGTCTGCTTCTTGGTATCTTCTGAGAAAAAATGAAAACATACTACAGCAATATATGTGCACCCATGCTGATAGCAGCACTATTTGTAATGGTTAAAATCTAGGAAATAATCCAAATGGCCATCAACTGAGGAATGCATAAAAATGATGTGATAAGTTTATACAATGGAGTACTACTCAGCCATATCTACAGGCATATGCATGCATCTTGAGACCATATTCATATAAGTGAAATAAACCAGACACACATGTGTAAACATCATATTGTTGCCCTGGTCTGAGTAACTAAAAGAGGAAATATGGTTTAAAATGTACGATAGATACTGTTAAATGAGAACAATTGGTTCAAAAGGAAAAAGATATGGTTAGTGAAAAGCAATGAGAAAGAAAGAAAAAAATGCAAGTTAGTTAACCTATTAATGTTTTTTAGTTCACTGAAAAGGAAGGTTCATGCTAATACTGATTCCAGAAATTTTAATGCCCATATCTTTCACTGAGTAACTACTCTGAAGATGGTAATATCCAATGTATTAATTATTACTTTATTTTTATGAAATTTTGCTTTACTTTTAATTTTAAATATGTCCTAAAGTAAAGAAAACCAATTGCTTTCCACCAGTCAAATATAGTCTTTTCTACATATTAATTTCTAACCCCCACACTCTACCTGTAGCCTACATTAATGCTCATCAACCAATGAATGGGTTAAAAAGTTTTTTTAGGGGCTGGGGAGATAGCTTAGTGGCCTAAGCGACTGCCTGGTAAATGCAAGGACCAGGATTATCCCTGGTATCACATGCCATGCCGGCCACCAAGCCCAGGCACAGTGGCATGCACCAATAATCCCAGCACTAGGGAGAACTGAGACAGGAGGATGACTATGAGTCGGAGCTGCATAGCAAGATACTATACCAAACAAACAAATAAAAGCTGGAAAAGAAAACTTTTAAAAAGTTTTTTTTTCTTTTTTTACATACCATGGAGTACTACTCAGCCACTAAGAAAGATAAAATTGAGCTCTTTCCAGCTGGCACTGAGCAATGGGCATCTCTTGGGCCAACTGGCACAAGCGTCACAAAACCAGGGGCAAAGAAAACCCTATCACAAGAAGTGGAAATATGAGTTGGGGCGCCGTGCTGCCAGCACTAAGATTGGTGCCCGCCACATGTACACAGTCCAAGTTCAAGAAGGCAACAAGAAGTACGGAGCCCTGCGGTTAGATGTGGGAAACTTCTCCAGGGGCTCTGAGTGTTGCACTCCAAAAGCAAGGATCATTGATGTTGTTTACAATGCATCAAATAACGAGCTGGTCTGCACCAAGACCCTGGTGCAGAACTGCATTGTGTCCATCGACAGCATGCTGTACTGACAGTAGTACAAATCTTACTATGTACTGCCCCTGTGCCAAAAAAAAGGGGCCAAGCTGACTCCTGAGGAGGAAGAGATTTTAAACAAAACAACGACCAAAGAAAATTCAAAAGAAGTATGGTGAAAGGAAAAAGAACAGCAAAATCAGCAGTTTTCTGGAAGAGCAGTTCCAGCAGGGCAAGCTTCCTGCCTGCATTGCATAAAGACCAGGCCACAGCCGGGCGTGGTGGCGCACACCTGTAATCCCAGCACTTGGGAAGTGGAGGCAGGAGGCTTGGTGTGAGTTTGAGACCAGCCTGGGGTATAAAAGTGACTTCAAGGCCAGTCTGAACTGGATGGTGAGACCCTGTCTCAGAAAGATTAAAAAAAAAAAAAAAAAGACTAGGCCAGTGCGGCCCAGCAGATGGTTATGTGCACAGGGCTGGAGTTCTATCTGAGGAAAATCAAGACTAGGAAAGGCAAATAAACCTTCCCTCCCAGTTTCACTCATGTAATAAAGGCATTTATTGTTCTACATTGAAAAAAAGAAATACAAATTTGAGATATTTATATCTAAATGTATCAATCTTGAGTTCATGATCATTGAGTGAAAAAAATCACATACACATAAACATTGCATCGCCTGGTATAAGAAAATGACACTTCAAATAGGAACCAAAACATACATTAGCTACTGTGAAACAGGAAGAAAATGTTAGAAAGGAAAAGGAAACCAAGGACAAAAAAAGGATAAAATGAAAAAATAGAGCTTTGTGAACAGGGAGGGGAAGTGGGCTTGAAAGGACAGGAATTGGGGGATAAAAGAGAAAACAAGACACACCATGTACAAATGCAAATTCTGTATAATGAATCTGACCATTACATGCACCTGAACTGTACCTGTAATCTTATATAAAAAATTTATAGCCTACCCTCAACTCTTTCTCACTACTCCTTAAGTTTCCAAATTTGGATTACTTTTCTCAGCTATGATGTCAACTAATTTTGGGCTAAGGATAACTGTACATAGCTTAATGAGTGGGATAATGACCTAACAAATGCACTGTTAAGATGATGATGTGATCATTGTGCAAACATATTCTCACAGAAGCTAAGATGGCTATAACGTCATGAGATATATAAGCTTATGGGACCACCAACCTACATGTAGCCTATCATTGGCCAAAACATGCTATGTGGTATATGATTATACAGGGTGGACGTTAAGGGTCCAAACCTTTGAGAACTACCTAAATTCTGCCAATGTTTACCGCACATTTTCTCCTTGACTTCTGACCTATCCCACAGCAAATGGCAGTTCTGCTGGCACAAAGCAGCTTGGGTAGACTCTGTAGTTTATTACAAATCAAATGATATTTTTGATTTCCTTTTCTTATCTCTGAGGATGAGACTAGTAGAAACGAGGAATAGGAAAGCCAAAATTGAAGTTATTTATGCACAAGAAAAAGTTCACGATGAACTTAATCAAGCCACCACACCCACTCTTGACACCACTTAGAGTTTTCCCACTTCACATAATTTTCCACACCACACATTGAACAGATAAAAAGTTTATCAAATTCCTTTCTGTGGCAAGGCTTATGGCAGAATTCTTTCTTCAGCTACAAGATTTCATTTGTAAACTGGTTGTGGTGGTACATACCCATTATCCCAGCACTTTAGCCAGCTAAGGCCCAAAGATTGCAAGTTGGAATCCAGCCTGGATAACTTGTATTACTCAGCTATAAAGAATGATAAACTGGAAGACTTCATATATAAGTGGATGTATCTTGAACATATACTCACAAGTGAAATAAACCTGCCCTACATGTGTAAATATCGTATAGCCTCCCTAGTGTAAGAACCCAAAAGAAGAAATAAAAATGGAAAGGCATAACACAGCTGAATGGAAATCAAGGAGGTAAAGGTTAAACAACGAAGTGACTGCAAGCAAAAAACATAGGAAACATGGCAGGAGCAAAACCACGCACAGGATGAATTAGATAACGGTCCTAAGAACACCCAAAAGGTTTATCACACTGAGGATAGCAATATGTAACACTAAAACTATGCGGGAAATGCCTGTCATTCTGGTGCTTTAGATGTGTGCTACTTCTAATATAATTTCAGTTATTGCTATACTCTCTCAAGTAGTGGTTGGTTTACAAGAAAACACAAATGGAATTAAATGAGATTAAGAAACTAGGAAAAATACTGAAGGATAGAAAGGCTATAATTTTGTATATACTTAAGAATTCTAAATTTCTGTGTAAAAATGTGTAACTGCTTTTATCACATTCTATAGAGATTTATTAGAATATCAATGATTTGATACCAATTACAAGTTAAGTCTAAGATGTTTGATACTCAGAAAGACAGTGATGTTAAGCTCAAGTACAAACTTTCAAAACTAAAAAAAATAAAAAATTGTGGGGTCGGTGAGATAGTTCAGCGGTCTAAAGTGCCTGCTTAGCCAAGCCTAGTCAACCACAGAGACCGCGGTTTGATCCCTCCCACTACATGCTGCACCAGCCCCACCCCTAGGGCAGGCTGAGCCAGCCATAATATATACAAATAAAGTTCTTAAAAAATTGTTAATGGCTGAGGTTGCAGCTCAGTATGAAGGCCCTAGATTCAAGCTCTAATACTAGCAAAAAAAAAATGAAATTGAAAAATGGAATTTTTTAATTCCATTAGGAGACACTAGTAACTGTCTAGAAGGATTATGCTGTATTCCAAGTGTATTTAATAAAAAGATATCTGTTAAGAACCAGACGTGGTGGAACACACCTGTAACCCCAGCACTGAAGAGGCTGAGGCAGGTGGATCTTTGTGAGTTTGAGGCTGACCTTGACCATACAGCAAGACCCTGCTCAAAAAACAAAATCTGTTACCATCTTCATAAGTGAAATCACATGGATGAGGGAAAGTAAAAAGACCACAGGGCTCCACTGATTACAGGCCCTGGAGATGAGGGCTCGGACGAATGTCAGCTTCTACACTTAGGAACTATGTAGTCTAATTGGGTAAGTCTTGGGTAAGTTTCTTATCCCCCGTCAAAGTTTACCCTTTCAAAATCAGGAAGTTAAGCAGTTAGAGGAACTAAGAACTAGGAAATTAGCTCATGCATGTGAGGTGCCTGCCCCAGTAAACCTCAATAAATGGGAGTTATTCCTTCCCCACCCGTCTCCTTGCCTACTGCAACAAGTCTGTAACACCTAGGTTTTCATCAGATTACTTCTGCTCTGCCACTCATGCTCATCCCATTGAGTGGTGTCACCCAAGAGAGGCAGGCAACCAGCTTGTACGCCCTTCCATTGCTTCATTCACATAGCAGACACGTTAAACCCAATCGTGCGGGTCTGAGTAGGACACGTGGATGAGGTTCCTGCCCTCAGAGACCACATCCTGCAGTAGAGAGAGACTACAAACTGGAAAAGTACAATACAGAGACTCAGGAGAGAAGTGCTAGGGCAGAAGCTTGAGCTGCTGCCCATGACCCAGGATCTCTTGCTCCCACGAGAGTGAAAAGCACAAACTCTACAGGTTCCAAGCTGTTGCCTGTCTCCCCCAGCTCGCAGCCCAACTCCGAGGGTCCAGGTCCCTTGATCACCCAGTTCTGTGTGGGCCTTCCCGCAAGTCTCGCTCCAGGCGGAGGCCAGCCGGCCTAGAACGCCAGGCACGGCTCAGGGCTACCTGAACTCTGGTGGCTGCAGTGCGTTCAACGCCGCCTTATCAAGCCGCTCCATGGCGTAGCCGTGCCGGCAGCAGGCACTCGGCAGCGACGAATTGCGCTCAGCAACCCCTCTCCCCGGCACTGACAGACAGTCGCCTAGGTGAACGACCCGGCTCCTGTCACGGCTGAGACGCACAGGCGCGGCGCAGAGTGATGACGTAGAGCGGAAGCGCGCGCAGGCGCAGTGTGCGTACGCACGGGACTTACCCGCGGTGGCTGCGTGGCGCACGCCCGTCCAGGAGGGGTTCGTGTTCAAGAAGCAGGCCTGGCGAGTACCCCAGCCACTCCACGTTGAGCCGGGACTTTCCGCGCAGCATACTTCTCCCGGGTGAGCGGCTGTCTTGCCGCACCTGAGCTGCACTTAGTGCGTCTGGTCTCAGACTTGGCCCCAGGCGTGGAGCTCCGGGAGCTAGGCGGCTGGGTGTAGAGGAGCTGGGAGGAAAGACAATCGGGCAGATGGCTGCGGTGCTAGGCAACCGAACAGTTTCTGCAAACAACACAAGCAGTGCACATCATTCCACCAGCCCTAGCGCAAGCGCCTCCTTAATGACTTCCTGCAGTGGAAGTCCAGCTGTGGGAAGCAGGAGGAGTGAGTTTACCACTCACCCGAGCTTGTAGGAAGATCTGCCCGTTGAAAGAGCACTTGCTGAGAGTGACTGGTCCAAGTCAGTAGCCAGTGACCCTGACATCCACTTAAAGTTATAAACATAGTATGCAGCTGCTCAAAAAGCCACCAATGGGACAAAGGGGACTCAAATAGTAAGGGCAGATGGGCCTCTGGCACACGCAACCCGAGAGAGGTACAAACGAATGGGGTATGTGAGCCCCGGGGTCACGCTTAACAAAACAAGTTTGCTACTGGCTGCTAAAAAGAGCACAGCCCTTACATAGTCAAGCCCTGGAAAGGGCCCCGGACCACACAGCTATTTTCTGCACCACACCAGCAACCTAGGGCAGTAGAGAAGTAGGGCACTGAATAGCAGCAAGCCCAAGTTCTAGTTCAAACTTAGAATCCTTCTTTGAGCCTCATCGGAATCCTTACGTGGAAAAGACTTGCCCCTAGTGTAAAAAGCTGGAAGAGAATTTAGTTTGGGGTTTGGCAAACTGGGCAACCAATCAATCATTAATATACCCTACCATCTTTTTGTCTGGAAACCTCGAGCTAAAAAGTACCTTTCCATTTTTCAGTGTTGAAAAAGGTCAAAAAAATAATTCCCCTCAACACATGAAAGTTATGAAATACAAATTTCATTTCTTATAAATAAGATAAGCTTGTATCTGAGCCATGCTCATTCATATTTACAACTACAGTGTTGAGTAGTTGTGACATAGATTATATGTTTTAGAAAGCCTAAAATAGCTACTGTTTGGCCCTGTGCAGGAAGTTTACAACCCCCTATTCAAACTAATCACCCCACACTTAGCTTCTTATACTCCTAGAGATCCACAAACATTCATAGAGGTTCTGAGAACAATCACCAGTACATTTTATAATCTAATAATTGTATTTATTTGCTACAGAACATAAAAAGCTACTTAAAATCTCACCTTTCTTTAATTTGCAGCACTAATTATATCACATTGAAGAGTTAGCCCTGGTTAATGCAAGAGAAAATGTACAAATTACTAATAAACAAAAACAAGTCATGGCATACCGAGTAGATCTTTTAAAATATGGAATGAACCAAAGGGGAAGGATTGTGTATTCCCAATGCATAGAATAGGACCTGGAGTATAGCAGGCACTGAATAAGTATTTGTCAAATGAATTAGCATTGTCCACTAGGGTTCTTGGCAGTGAAAACAGTAGGAACCACTACTAGGGGCTACCATTTTTTAGAAGTATTAATATTATGTGGTGTGAACAACAGCAGTTCATTATCTCTCCCACACCAGGCAGTGTGGTGCCCGCCTGTAATCCCAGCACTCAGGAGGCTGAGGCAGAAGGATTATTGTGAGTTCAGACCAGCCTGTGCTACAAAATGTGCTCAAGGCCAGCCTGAAGTGCACAGTGAGATCCTGTCTCAAAAAGACAACAGAAAAATCATCTCTCCCTTCAGACACTGAATGTGAGAGACTAAGGTAAGTTCTTTCTGTGACGGCTTTGTGGGGAGGCTGTGTTCCATGCCCCTCTCCCATAGCTTCCTGGCGTTAGGTGGCACTCTGGCATTCCTACATCTCTGTGTCCAAATTTCTCCTTGTTGTAAGGACTCCTGTCGTAACACATTGGGGCGGGGATCACATCATACTCCTTTATGATATTATTAACTCGTTACACTGTGACAACAGTATTTCCAAATGGAGTCACTCCCTGCACTACTGGACAGTAGAACATCAACATATGAATGGGGGTACAATTCTAGCTGTAATAATTGCACAAATGAGGAAACTGGGCCAGAGAGGAAAGGGGTTTGCCGGACTCTCACATCTAGCTAGTGAGGCCTAGTTCACCTCCTGACTCCAGGTGGAGATTTGTACATTCTTGTATTAACAGACTGTGTGGCGATTGTGTGGCAACTCACCCAGGAGCTAATTTATGCATGAGATTTAATATATGACAAAACGCTCACTTAATCTAATCTACATATTTTGTTCTTTTTAAAAATGTAATCTAAGGGCCGGAGAGATAGCTCATTTGACTAAAGTGCCTGCTTAGGCAAGCTTAGGCAAGCTTAGGCAAGCAGAGGAACTGCTGTTCAATTTCGAGCACCGCATACAGCACCAACCCCGACCCCAGAGCAGGCTAAGCCACGCCCACAGAGTCTGGGCATGGTGTTGTAAACCTGTAATCACAGCACTGGGGAGGCTGAAAACAGCAGGATCACGATGAGTGTGAGCTGCTCTGTAGTGAGACCCTGTGACCAAATACAGTTTTAAAAAATCTAATCTAATCTATATATCTTGTTCTTTTTTTATAAAATAAATCTGCTGTGCCTATAACTCTTTGTATACCTTTTATGATGACTTGTACACTGTATCAACATTTACTGTGAGTTCATTGAGGTGCACAAAGAACTTTAAGAATAAACTCAGAAAGCCAGGCACGGTGGCTCACGTCTGTAATCCCAGCACTTGGCAGGATGAGGCAGGATGATCATTGTGAGTTCAGACCAGCCTAGGCTACAAAGTGAGGTCGAGGTCAGCCTGAACTGCATAGCGAGGCCTTGTCTCAAAATGATGGGGGAACAAAGAATAATCCCAGAAGCTGTAAGAGAAGGAAAGTATTTAACCAGCGCTCTGCCTGGACAACAAAGCCCTGGAACCTCCCACCTGAAGCAGCTGCTAAAGAATTAGACACAAGTGGAGCTCAAGCAGGCTGTTGCCATGGGAATGAAAAGGCAAGGGGCTGTGGTCATGACAGAAAAAAAGCACTCTAGTGCCTCCGTTAATTGTCTGAGAATCAGTGAGCACGTCTGAAAAAGCCCCCCTCTGATACTTTGCTGTTAGCTGAGAAAGCTGACAGCGAAGGATGGGAAGCACCAGGCCCCAACTGCCTTGGGTCAGCGTTGAGACTTGGGAACACATCCACTCCAACTCGGTCCCAGGCTTCTGCTCTGTCTTGTTGTAAGGCTCTGTAGTATTAACCCAGTGACACAGAAAGTGCACACCCAAGGTGAGGTTTCAGAAACAACCTTCCCGACGGCTTCACCAACCCACAAAGCCACATTCCCACGCAGACCCTTCATGGGCCGGGTGGGGCAGCCATCGCTCAACACAAGCGGTGCTTTCTGAAGGCTGACCTTGCAGTATGGCACTTTCCAAACCAGGACATAAAGAAAACGGAAATGAGCTCCACCATACCACCAACAAAGCTCGTGCTAAATGGGGGAAACACACACACAAACAAACATGCACACACGCATGGGGTGGGGGGGTGGTTCTGGCTTCATTATAATATGGGGTGTCATGTTTCTTCTAAAAATATAAGCTATGCTCTCTGGTTAAGAATATATAGTTTCAGTTCTAAAAAAGCTATTAAGGATTATTATATGTAGTAAAAGTCCGCCGTCAGGATCCCGTGTGTCTACTGCTTCATTGTACAGAGCTAGTTTCCACTGACTGCAGTGCGATTACCACCCGACTTCATAGGTAGAAAACTAGGGGAAGGGAAATTTCAGGTTGGTGAACACACAGCTTCTTTTTCTTTTGCGTGTCAGTTCATCACCCTGAATTCAGCCAGAGCGCTAAGCAGAGCACGGACCAATAGGGCCAGGAAAGACTCGGAGTCCCTGAATGGGGACTGCTCTCACCTATCTGACTTACACTACCTGGGAGAGAGAAAGCACCCACTGAAGGGTCACAAAAGGGGCCCTCCTGCCTGCCCAGCACCCCACATCCCCTGCCACACCAGGACAGGAGCCCTGCCCATGAGGCATGGCCAGGCCCCAACTGCCAATCCAAACTGACAAATCCTGCCCCAAGTTCTTTCCTGATGGGCCTGCCACCTTGGGATGCGTCATGCTGAGGGGGATGGGGCTGGAGAAGGGGTCCCTAAGGAGTCATGTGATAGGACCACACCCCCAGGTAGATACACAGGTTGTGCCCAACGAGTGCCAGGCTCTGAGGAGGTCCTGGAGACCAGAACAGGCTCATAGCCAGCTCATAGTCCCTGGGACCGTGCCTCGAAGCAGGAGCATGGGGTGAAAACCGCCTCTACAGCCCAGCCATGTCTTGCCCTTAGTTGTTAAATGAAATATACACACATTTGATGAATAAGTGAGAGGGATTAAAGG
>PVKN010022352.1:0-15181 GCA_004027915.1 Capromys pilorides
GTCAGCATTTTAATTGTCCAACTAGAACAATTTTAATTGCTCGAAAGACCCATCTTTTGAACAAACTGAGAAAAGTTAGTAGCATAACTATCTTTTGTTATTTTTATTATCACTGTTATCTTCGGTATTTTAACTATTGTTTGTGTGTATATATACGTTATACATTTTTCCTTTCTTCTTTTTTCCATTTCCCCCAAACCAGTTTCTCTTTCCTTTTGAAGTTTCTATTTTGCAATATCTGTTGTACATTTTGGACCCATTCCTCAGCTGATGGGCATCTGAGTTGTTTCCAAGATCTAGTTATTACAAGTCACGCAGCCATAAACATGGGTGCAACATCTATCGCTGTGCTATGATGTTTTTAATTCTTCTGGGGAGATACCCAGCAGGAGAACACTTGAGTCAAATGGGACCCGCAGCGCTAGTTTGCGAAGAGTCTCCACGCTGGTTTCCACAGGGCTTGCGCCTGTCCACTTTCCCACCAACGATGGAGAAGTTTCCTTTATCGTTGCAGCCCCTACGGCGCTTTCTGCTGGTTGATTTCCTGATGATAGCCACTCTTTCCAGGGTGAGATGGAATCCCAGCGTTGTTTCAATTTGTGTCTCTCGAACGACCAGTGATGGTGAATGTTTTCACACATAGTTATTTGCAGTGTGTATTTCTTTATCTGACAGGTGTGTAGCCATCTCTGACGCCCACTTTTGGATTGGGTCTTTAAACTTGGGATGTCTGATGTTTTCAAGTTCTTTATGTGTTTTCAATAGGAATCCTTTGTCTGAGGAGCCCCTGCAAACACTTTTTTCCCTCATTGTGGGTTGTCTCTTCTCTCTGTTGGTGGTTTCTCTTGTTGTGGAAAAACTTAAGATGAGGAGGTCCAATTGCTTCTTGGCCTTTGGCTAAGATTAAGGGAAGGTGAGATCCCAGTTGTTGCTCTGTGATAGTCCTTGTGCAGTTAGAGTTTTTATTTATAAAATCTTTTCCTACACGCATATCTTCAAGAGTTTTACTTATTTGTCTTCCAGCAGATTTGATGTTTCTGTCTTAATGTTTGGATCTTTTGAGTGCATACTGAAAGATACGGGCCCAAATTTAATCTTCCACGTGTGCAAAGTCAGTTTTTCCAGCGTCACACATTAAAGAGGCTCTCTTTCTTCCAGTGTGTGTGTTTGATGCCTTTGTCAGAACCAAGGTGTCTGAGTACGTCTGGAGTTGTTCCTGCATCTTCCAGTCTGTTCCGTTGATCTTTGGGTCTGTCCCCTTTCTCTTTCTAGTACCATCCTATTTTTATCACTGTATCTTAGTCAGGGATTGTGATGCCCCTGCCTTGCCTTTGTTGCCCAGAATGGCCTTTGCTATTCTAGGTCCCTTCTGCTTCTAAATGAATTTTAGAAATGTTTTTCTAAAATATGCTGTTGGAATTTTGACCAAAATTACATTAAATCTGTATAAAAGTTTTAGAAATGTGGCCATTTTTTACCATATTGGTTCCTCCTACTCAAGAGCAAGGAATACTTTTTCACTTTTGATATCCATTTCATTCTCCTTCTTCAGAGTACTATAACTTTCAACGAAGAGGACTTTTACATCCTTCATTAAATTGATTCCTGGATATTTCATTCTGCTACTGCGGAAGGTGTTCTTTATCTAATTTCCCTCTCAGTGTATAAGAAGGCTATTGATTTTTGAGTATTGACTTTGTATCTAGCTATGCTACTGAATTTGCTTATTAAATCTAGCAGGGTTTTAGTGGAGTTTTGGGGTTTTATGTACAGTGTCATGTCTACAAATAATGATAATTTCACTTCTTCCCTTTATTTTTCTTGTTTAATTGCTCTAGCTAAATTTTGCAAGACTATGATCTTGTTCCTGGTTTCAAAATGAAAGCTTTCAGTTTTTGTCCATTCAATATGATGTTAGCTATTGGTCTGTCATAAATGGCGTTCATTAGCTTGAGATAAATACCCTCTATTCTGATGCTCTATAGATTTTTTTTTATACCATGAATAGGTGCTGAAATTTGTCAAGTGCTTCTTCTGCATCTGTCATGGTGACCAAATGGTTCTTGAACTTGGCTCTGTTAATATGGTGCAGTGCATTTATTGATTTACATATGCTGAGCCATCCCTACATTGCTGGCATGGATCCGCTTCGCCATGGCATATAATATTCTTGATGATTTTCTGCATTCTGTCCGCCAGTTGTCTCACCGCTGATTTTTGCATCTATGTGCGTTAGGGAGACTGTCCTATAGTTCTCTTTCTTGGTTGAGTCCTTCTCTGGTTTCTGTATCAGAGTAATGCTTGCTTCCAGGAATGCATTTGGGAATATTGCTTCCCTTTCAATCTCGTTAAGGAGTTTGAGAAGGAGTAGTATTGGGTTTTCTCTAAATTTCTTGTAGAAGGGCCTGCCAAATAGCTCAACAGATTAAAGCACCTGACAGCAGGCCCAGGGGCCAAGAGTTTGATCCCTGGGCCAGCACTTGGGAGGCTGTAAACAGGCAGATCACTATGAATCTGATCTAGTAGTGAGACCCTAAACACCCATAGACCCTTTCCTTAAATAAATAAACAAATAAATAAATAAATTTCTTGTAGAATTCAGCAGTAAATCTGCCAGGCACTGGGCTTTTCTTTTTTGGTAGGTTTTAATTACATCTTTGATTTCATTGATTGATATTGGCTTATTTAAGATTTTAGATCTTCTTGATATATTTTGAGTCAGCCCCTGGGCTCAGCTTTACTAATTCACGTGTATCTAGGAATCTTTCCACTTATTCTGCATTTTCCGTCTTATTGGAATGGAACTTCTCCAAGTAGGCATGGACGAGCATCTGGATTTCTGTGGGGTCCACTGTGATTTCACCTTCTTCTGTCCCGATGGTGTGGACTTGAGTCTTTTCTTTCCTTTTTGATAAGCTTGGCTAAAGACTGGCTGATTTCATGTTATCTTTCAAGGAAGCAGCTCTTCAATTCATTGAGTCTTTGTGTTGGTCTCCAGTGTGTTAATATCTGCCTGATCTTTATAATTGCACAGATTTGAGTCCTTCCGTTCCTTTTTTTCTCCTTTATAAGATTGGCTAAGGGTTTGTTGTTGATTTAATTTAATCTTTCAAAGAGCCAACCTGTTGATTCATGGGTTCTTTGTCTTTTTAAATCTCCAGTGTTCTGGAGAACACTGTTCTGATATTTATCATTTCTTCTCTTGTTAACCTTTTGGCTTAGCCTGCTCTTCTTTCTAATCCTTTGAGGTTCAGCATTAGGTTGTGTATTTGTGCTTGCCGTATCTTCCGGATATGAATATTCACCATGACTAATTTCCCTCTTAGGATGCTGTCACTGTGTCCAGTGAGCTCCAATACGCTGCATGGCTGAGCCTGCTCTGGGAGTGGGGCTGGCACAGCATGTGGTGCCAGGGATCAAACCGCAGTCCCTGCAGTTGCCTAAGCTTTCCTAAGCAAGTGCTTTAGACTGCTCAGCTATCTCACCGGCTCTGCATTTTCATTATCATTTAATTATAGAAACTGTCTAATTTCTTCTTTAATTTATTCCATGATTTCATTGATTGTTCAGGAAGGTGCTGTCTGGGCTGGGGAGATAGCTCCATGGCACAAGTGTCTGCCTGGCAAGCGTAAGGTTGTGAGTTCGAACCCTGGTCCCACAAAAACAAAAAGTGCTCTCTGATCTTCATATGTTTATGAGGTTCTTGTGATTTCTTGGGTATTGATTTCTAATTTTATAGCACCATGGTCTGACAATATGCATGGAATAATTTCAATTTCATTGCATTTACTTAAGGATGTTCTCTGGGTTAGTATGTGGTCTATTTTGGACAACAGCCCATGTGAAGCTCAGAAGAATCTGTATCCTGGTGTGGGGTGAAACACTCTACAGACATCTACTAAGCCCGTTTCTTCAAAGATTTGGTTCAGTTCTATTATTTCACTGTTGATTTTTTTTGTCTAATTGATCTGTCTTTTTGTGACGATGGGGTATTGTATTAGTGACATACATGTATTGTGCAGAGATTCAATCTTTGAAGACACTGTCCCTCAAAACAAAACTCCTTTTCTCACGGCAGTGCGTGCACAGTTGTGATCCCAGCACTACGGGCGGCTGAGGCCTGAGGAGCATCGTGAGTTCAAGGCCAACCAGAACTACATGGTA
This sequence comes from Capromys pilorides, assembly GCA_004027915.1. NCBI lineage: Eukaryota > Metazoa > Chordata > Mammalia > Rodentia > Capromyidae > Capromys > Capromys pilorides. Next base: position 4,165 of record PVKN010022352.1, read on the forward strand.
CATAGCAAGACCCTGTCTTGAAAAAAACAGAAGAAAGGAAGGAAGAAAAGAAAAAAAAAAAGAATGACTGCTTTTCTAGTGATGTTAAGACATGTTGCATCGCTCCTGCCGAGGGTCGGGTGTGGAAGCCGAGGAGCGCAGCTTCTCGGGGTGGCGGTGGGTGGGGCACCCAAAGGTTGCCTTGCAGCTCATTTGAGTTCTGTTCCCCTTAGACACGGAGCAGGAGCCTTCAGATGCTTTGTGACTTCTCCCGCCTGCCTGTGTTTTATGACCTTCACTGTGTCACCTAAAATGTCCCTGCCATGCAGTCTACACTTGCCTTTGTCCAGAACACAAAGCCCAGCGACGTCTGCCACCGCCTCCCGGCACCTGAACAGAACCTGGCACCCAGAGGGTGCTCAGGCACCACCGGCACGCTCTCTGCTGCAGTGCCCGGCCCTCCGCATGCCCGTCCTCCAGAGGAGGACTGCGGCTCGGCCCCCTGCCCGTCACCAGAGGCCACCGTCAGCCTAGAGTGTCTCCTCACCTGAAATAATGCATAGCCATCAGCAGCGTCAGCGTGAAGGAGATCAGGAACAAAGCCCTTCTCATTTTCATTCTCTCCTACAGCAAAAGGGGAGCAAAAAGCATGGCTTGAGCCGCCCTCGGGCACTACCCAAGGGGGATGACAAGTGTCCAGCAATCCACTGAGAGTGGCACAGGGGCCACTTGAGCCTGCAGCACAGCGGTGCCGAGGGGCAGCAAGGCATCGGCATGCAGGGCGACCCATGGGCTCCTCACCAGCAGAGTGAGGGGCTGGCGTCTGACCTCAGGCGCTGAGTGCCTACGGGACTGCGTCTGTGTGCCTGTGGCCTTGGGTGACATGTCCACATGGAAGGGCCTCTGAGATGTCACAGCAGAATGTTCCCTGAGTGAGGGTGGTGGTGTGGACCCAGAGCTCGCCAGCTCTGGAGGTGGAGGGCCCGGGTCCAGGCGCCACCGCTCCAGCCTAGAGCTGTGCTGATGCTGTACTGGCTTGAGAGCCATGTGAGCGCTCCACGCAGTGAGCCTGACCGTGGAGAGTCGGTCCACCTGCTTCTCTTGACCCCAGGGCCAGCAGTACTGGGGATGCAGGTCACTGCCAGCGCAACTCGTGTCTCTTCGTTCTCCACAGCCCATCCCGGTGAGACCGTGGCCAGGCAGGTTCTCTGTGCAATTTGAAACTGGCCACCTTGTCAATTCCAGGGCAGCAAGTGCCTGGGCTTGTGGGTCCCTCTGGTCAGCCTCTCCAGCTGGCCTCCTCCTGGGCATGGCATCCTAGCCATTGCCTGTCCTATGCCCCCTCTGAGGTCAAAGTCCAGGGATGGCCGCCCCTGCTGGTCAGTGCGCTGTGGACCCCCCAGGCTTTTGTACTCCTCCCACCTCCCCTCACCTCCACCAGGGAGACCTCAGCTCACAAGGCCAACATTATCCAAGGACAGCTCCAGAGGATGCTGGTGCCACTCTAGAAGTACTGGGGCTCAGCCCGGGTGATGTCCCCAGGCTCCTTTGATGATGTGAGCATTGCTATGGCAACTGCCTGGAGGTTCTGGTCACATGTACCAGACCCAGCATTTGGTCCTGCCGGAAGGACCAAAATCAGGAACCCATCTTAAAGGGTCCCTGGGCTTTCGGAGTCCTTGCTAGTCCTGCTGGCTTTCCAGTGACCAATTCTGATTTGTAGAAGAGATGAGGAACACGCGTGGACGTGCTGACGTATGTGGGAGGCGAAAGCAGCAAATTCAGACACGAATTGATTTACATCATATACTATTTCATAAATAAGGATAAGCTATTTTATACTAAAATGACAGTGTAAATGTATTTTTATAAACCTGAATGGTTCTAGCATAATAATATCATTATTGTTGTGCTCAATGCTATATTTTGCTTTATATTTTATAATTTTTTTGTAAAACTTTGCATCTTATCTGGTAACATTTTACAAAAATATGACTTTTAACAGACAACTGAAGAAATATAAGGTCATAATCTGTTACCCAAGATACAAATAAGATATGACACCAGTTCCTGACACTAGCGCCAACATAAATGGAGGTGGTCGCTGTCCTCGTCACACTTCCTGTTTTCTTTCCCTTTTTTTTTTTTTTTGTCTTTTTTCCCATTTATGTATTTGGTACAGGGTCTCACTATATAGCTCAGACTTGTAGTGATCCTCTTGTTTTCAGCCTCCCCAACGCTGGGATTACAGGCGTGTGCCCCCATGCCTGGACTCGGTTGCTGGCTCAGTGCATCCCAGGCATGGGGCTGGCAAGGCATGGGGGACCAGGGATAGAACCCTAGACCCTGTGCTTGCCAAAGAAGGCACTTAGACCACTGAGCGCTCTTGCTGGCCATGTATGTATGTATGTCTTTTTGAGACAGGGTTTCACTACTGAGGCTGTCCTTGAACTCACAAAGTAGCCCAGGCTGACCTTGAATTCATGGTGTTCAATCCTCTTGCCTCAGCCTCCTGATTGTTGGGATTACAGGCATGTGCCGTGACACCCAGCAAGTGCTTCCCTCTTTGAAAGTATCTAGTATCTGAAAGAGATTATGAGAGCTGAGATTAAAGCCTGTGCCTGCCACTCCAAGACTGGGGCAGCCAAGCTGGGTGTTCAACAACCAAGTCTTAGGGCCAGCCAGATAGCTCAGTGGACTAAAGCATCTGCTTAGGCAGAGCACAGCAGCAGCAGGGGTTTAATCCCTGGTTGCCATGCTGGCCCCACCACCGGGGCGAGCTGAGATGTTGATTGAGACTGGGTGCAGTGGTGCACACCTATAATCCCAGTGCTTGGGAGGCTGAAAACAGGAGCATCACTATGAGTCTGATCTACACAGTGAAACCCTGCAGACCCTGTACCAAATACATAAAAAAATGCAAACGAAAACAAAACAAGGCTTAGAGAGTAGAGTGCAAAAAGGAGACTGCTCTGAGGCCACCCAAGACACAGCCCTGGCCCCCCAAGGATCACCAGGATCCAGGAGCAGAGGCGGCCCCTCGAAGGCCCCTGTGCCTCAGGGGACTTGCTGAGCCCCAGGGCGCAGCAGTCAGTGGGCACCATGCTCAATCCAGGGTCATGGAAGAGGCTGTGTCCTCAGGCCTCCTGGAAGGCCACATGCAAGCAGATGTGGAGAGAGCAATGCAAACGAAGAGCCAGGAGCTGACACGCGGGCCCCGTGCGCCTTCATGGGCTGGGCCGCTGCTGCAGCTCACGCACCTGCATGGGGCCCAGCAGCCCTGAGGCCCCAGCCGTGGACTGTCATGTCTGTGTCCTCACTGCTGTTCTCTGTTGTTCTCGGCTCCCACCAGAGTGCCCTCAGCTCAGCCTACGTTCCAGGGTCTCTTCTTTGTTCACCCCTAGTGACAGCATCTCCATGGAAGGTCATCTGCCAGGAGCCAGGCTCAGGGCACCATGCAGTCCTCAGCACCCCCAGCTGTCACAAACGCGCTTGAGCCCCAGGAGGGCTGTCCCTTGCACCTGGCACAGGCTGGCCTGATTGCTCCCAGCAGCACCCAACTCTGTCACATGACTGGACTGAGTTCCTGGGCTCAAGCATTCCTCCTGCCTCAGCCTCCCAAGAGTGGAGTACAAGCACGTGCCACTGGTTCTGGTGTCTGGGGTGTCTATCAGCGTGATGGCCCAGCACACACACACACACACACACACACACACACGCACCTGTGCGTGCACATGCACACAGCCCTTCTGTCACGTGATACCCCACGGCACACCAGTCTCTGTCATCAAGACAAGTGTCACGAGATGCATTCCCCTGAGCCTGCACCTCAGAAGCCCCAGACGGCCCCCCTTTCTGCAGCCAGCCTGCCATGGCTGTTTTGTCACAGGAAGGAAAACTGACGCAGGCACGCTGCCCGCCCGTTTACCAGGGAATGTTGCGCTGTGCCGGCCTCGGTGCAGGCCCTGCTGATGGCAAGAGTGCGGTGTTGCCTGCAGAGAAGCAACCTTCCTGACACGCGGGTCTCCTCATTTTGCACACCTTCTCTGGGTCTTTAGAGAGACTGCCATTTTCTCCGCGTGGCCCGGGTCACTTTGGCATGATTTCTGCCGTTGCGAAATCACTTTCCTAAGGCTCCGCGCACAGAAAGCCCCGGGTTCTGCAGCTGACCTTGCAGCAGCCCCTTGGCAGCCTGGGGCGGACACGGCTCCCTGCTGGCTCGTGGTGTTCCCGTGTGGTTGCATCTTCCTGCCATCCTGCCGTCCATCCTGCTTTGTGTCAGGAGAGCTGCTCCCTCCTGTCTTGTACTCATCTCTGGGGTGCTGCCCATGACTCCCCACTACCTGTGTCCTGAAGCCCAGCTGGACGTGTTGCCATGGGCACTGGCTGAGTTTGGGTGACATCGCTAACGATCGTACAGCCTGCCTCCGACTGTGAACGTGAGGAGCCGCACCAAACACCTCGCCAGGCTGAGTCTTGCAGGTCCCCTCACGGGGGATGGGCGTTGTCCTGCAGTGGTCCCAGAGCCCTGAGGACTCTGAGCCAGGCTGTCCTGGCCTCCAGGTCCTGCAAGCCTCTGAGAACATTCTGGGGATGGGGAGAACTGTCCGCCTGCCTGGGGCGGGGTGACCCGGTGCCAGCAGATGTCACCATCCCACACAGCGTTGTGTATGTCAGCCCCGCCCATCTGGCCCCCAGCTCGGGTTGTCTGTCCCCCCCACACACCTTAGGCCTGAAGCAGACAGAGGGTGCCTGTGTCCAGCAGAGCTAGACGGAGGCTCTAGGAGGCCCTGGCCATCATGCAGAGGGGGTGCACTGCTCCCCACACTCCCATCATGGGACCCCACAGGTTCTAGGACACTGCCTTGAACCTCTGGGGCCTGCTGAGCCCCTTGGGCCTGTGTGGAGCTGTCTGGCTAGATAGCACCCCAAGACCAGAGAGGGAGGCCCCACACCAGGAGGGGAAAGACACTGCGTGCGTTCTGCCTAAGCAGGGGTGTTCGCCCTGTGGAACGGCAGCTTCTTATAGCTTAAAAACAGTGAGCTGGGTGTGGTGCCACAAGCCTGAAATCCCCAAACTCAGGAGGCTGAGGCGGGTTTGCCTGAAGTTCAGAGTCAGCCTGGCCCACATTGGGAGACTGTGTCTCAAAAACAAAAACAAAGCAAAAGCCCCCACGTTATCAAGAAGAGTACAATTTGGTCGGGAGGAAAACCAGTGTCCCTGGAAACGTCAGCATCTCTTTTGGTGGTGGGGGGGGGATCCCCAGGCCCCGTGGATGAGAGATGGGGCTTCCCTCTGACATGAGGAACAGAGGGGGCTTCTGGGGAGGGGGGCATAAGGGGCACCTGGGACTCAGGAGCCACCCCGGCCATCTGCCCCTCACTGTCACCAGCGGGCTAAGCAGGCGGAGTCCTGGAGGTAGGGACCAGCAGACTGCTGCTAGCGGGGCTCCTAGAACACCCAACAGCCCAGGCAGGGGTGCAGACCTCCTGGAGGGCGGGGTGTGAGCACAGGAAGGCAGACACCCCAAACAGCCTTCGGCTTGCCCCAGGCAGGATGGCATACAGCATCGGGACCCTGCAGTGCACCCCACTGTGCAAGGAGCTCAGGACACTGCTTGGCGCCACCACCCGAGCCCTCCCACCCGGAGGGGCGCAGAAGGCCACTCCCTCTGACCCAGGTCTGTGTTCCCCAGTCCTTGTGCCCCACTCTAGCCAGCCAAGACTGCTGTCTGTCCTGTGTTTTCCAGCTACTTTGAGGCCTCCCTGGACCTGGCGCCTTCCCTCCAGATCACTTACCATCCAGGGAGGCCGCTCTGAAGGCTCGACTCCCAGCCAGTGTGTTTAAAGCCCCTCGGAGCTTAAAGGTCCTGGACAGGAAGGCTCTGAGGACCACGCTGAGAGATGGGGTGAGGGCCAGGCCTGTGCGTGGCCAGCATCCTGCCTGTCCCTCCCTCCCTCACAGTTGAGGGCAGCAGTTGCGGGGGCCCTTGGCTGAGCTCCCGGTGGCGGTGGCAGGCACAGGATGTGTGTGGATGGGACGGAGATGGCGCCTCCCCCCGGGCTGGCAAGAGGGCACAGAGCTGCTATAAAAGGTGGGCGGCTGGCTGAGCGCCCTCTGGAGACCATGGCGCTGCTTCTGCTGGGCCTGATGCTGAGCCTGGCCTTAGCCCAGGAGTTCCACATTGAGGAGATTGTGGAGCAGGACTTCAACATGGCCAGGGTAGGCTGAGACCTGTGCTGCTGCACTGGGGCCTCCAGCCAGGGACAAGGACGGCTGCCTGGCAACCAGAGCTGGGGGAGGGGAAGCAGGCACTGAGGAGAGGGGACAGGGAGGGCAGGGAGGGCAGGGCCGGAGAGGCCGCAGCATCCCAGCTATCCCCCAGGTCGCAGGCTCCTGGTTCTTGATTTCCTTGGCCTCCAGCAACATGACGAGGATCGGAGTGGATGGGGACCTGCGCCTCTTCATCAAGAGCATCGAGCCCCTGAAGAACGGCAGCCTCGTGTTTAACTTCCGCTTCATGTGAGTGTCACACGGCCAAGGGCCTGGGGTGCTGGCCCAGCCCCGCCTCGCATGCGCACACACCCGCTCGCCACGCACAAGCTCGCCGTCGCGGGCACCTAGTTGGGTGGAACCCACAGTGGGGCTGTCAGGATGACAGACCCGGGAGCCTGCTGGGGGAGGGGCGGCCTGACTCAGCTTGGCGGGGAGCCCCCATGCTGGGTGTGAGCAGGCTGGCTGGGGACACTCAGTGTGTGCCCCCCGGGGCTGGTGCCCACTCTGAGGCTGCCAGGGCCATCCAGGGTGCAGAGGGAATGCGTGTTCGTGACTGTGCTCTGTGAGAAGACGCAGAAGAACGGGGAGTTCTCCATTGTCTGTAAGTTGGGCTGGAGCCAGGAATTCCTTCCGCTGGGGCCTGGCCCACTTCCCTGGGTTCCACTGCTGGGTCAGGTTGGCCGGGCAGCTGCTGCTATGTGGAGAGGAGGCATGCGGGGGCCCAGGGGCTGCCAGGACCTCCACCCAGCTGGCAGCTGCCTGGACACCCTTGGCCCTCGGAGTGCCCTGGAGCTGGGTCTCCCGCAGCCCCCTGCATGCGCCCCAGGGCCTGGGGAGTGTGGGCTGTGTCAGGGCTGCCCTGAGCTGCGTCTCCACAGACGAGGGGGAGAACAAGGTGCTGGTTCTGGAGACGGACTACTTGGTGTACATCATCCTCTGTCTGCAGAACATCCGCGACGGCACCGAGACCCACGTGCTTGCCCTCTACGGTACTGAGCCCTGGCTGCCGGGGCCGGGGGAACTGGCTTGCACAGTGCTGGGCCAGGGCGCGGGCTTCCAGACTGGCCCTGAGATGGAGCTCCGGCACCCCGAGGCACTTGGTGCAGCCCCCTCTGGGCGAGGCGCAGCCCACAGGCTCCCCCGTAATGGTTCCAAATCTGTTGTCAGGACGCATGCCGGTGCTTGGCAGGCCCTTCCTGGACAGATTTAGAAGAGCCTACAGCAAGTACGGCATAGGTCAAAGAAACAGCATCAACTTGGCCCAGAAAGGTGGGCTCCCACGTTCCCTGGGGCCTGTGGAAGGAGGCGGGGGCTGGGGGGCGCCCAGCCTGTCTGAGAGCCCTGTCTCGCCAGGTCCCTGTGTCTAGTGCAAGTGGAACCAGCCCAGCCTCAGGGTACGTGAGCTTCAGTGGACACCAGACATGCAGCCTGGGGGCAGCTTGGGGTCCACGTCAGAGGCCACGGCTCGGCCCACAAGGCTATGAGAACCTTTCACCTGGCCGCCAGGCTTTCCTGGGATATGGAGCGCGTGGTGGCCCTGCTGTCCTGCACACTGCTGTCAGGCTCCCATCCTTGGGGGGGGGGCAGGGCCTGGGCAGTACAGGAAATCGGGCCGCAGGAGTCGCTGGCCAGTGCCACACAGGGCAGGCAGGCCTTACTCTCTTGTATCTCTGCAGCCTGGATATCCCAGGTCCAGGGGTCACCAGGCTACGTTCCCCAGGGCTCCAGGGAGGCTGTTCTGCCTTGCCCAGCCACTGGTGGCGCTGATGTCCCTTGGCTCGAGGCTGGTTCATCCCAATCTCTGCTTCTGCCTCCAAGAGGCCCCTCCCCGCCGACCTGTGTCTCTTCTTTCATCTCTGGTAACAATGCCTGCCCAGATCACGGCCCAGGCTGAGAGACTACACATCTGTAGGGAACCATTTTCCAAATAAACCTCATCCTCAGGTCCAGGAGTGAGGAGGGGGCTTATCTTTGGGGGAACACCATTCAGCACGTCCCTTCTCAGCACGGGCGCAGCCCCATCAGATCACCTGCCCTCAGGGCTTCCTTTCCCAGCATCCGCCCAAGTCCTCGCCTGCCTGGAAGCAGGGATCCCGAGGGCTCCACCGTGTGCAGGTCCAGGGCCCCAGGAAGGCCAGAGAGCCTCAGCGGCCCTCCCACACCCTGGCTGGGCTGGGGTCACACCTCCATGTCATCCCATGGGTGACAAGCAACTGTCTAAATCAGGGAACGTGGCCCCTGACCCCCAAAAGGCACATGCCACCCAGAAGTGGCCCCTCCACGCCAGCACCATAAATTGGCATGGAAGGGAACCGTGTGGACAGACCGAGATACAAAGGGGTTGTAGAGAGTGGAAAAGCCGGCCCCCACCCATCTGTGCAAGTCTTCAAGTGTGTGGAGAATCATAGCAAAGGCATCTCTGGGGTCAGGAGGGCAGCAGGAGGGTCCTGCATCACACAAGGGCCCTGCTCCCCAAGGGACAATGCATAGAGCTACACACACACACACACACACACACACTCTCAGCCCTTGGCCTGCCTGAGTGGGGAGCTGCTCAGGGTAAGGACAGGGACACTTGGCCTGGTGCGACTGTGCTAGGGCTCACCTGTGGCCATGGGAGGCAGGGTGGGGACCCTGGGGACCACTGGGTAATCCTTCTCACAACTGCCAGTGAGTCTCTGTCCTCTCCCTTTGCCCACCCTGGCTGCCTTCCCCAGTGCTCAGGGCCTCCACCTCCTACAACCCCGGGGATCAAGGGCCTCATGGGGAATGCTCTGCCCCTGTGGCTCTGGGCAGGGAGGGGGACCCAGAAAGCTCTGCACTGGGGACCAGTCTAGGCTGTGGTCCCTGCAGAGGTCACCCCATGGCTCACTTTGCCAGCAAAGCCGAGTACCAGAGACTTTTAGAGAAGGCCAAGGCCGGGCCAGGGCTGAGGTGGGGTTGTGGGATGGAGGCTGCATGTAGCCCATCTCCCCCGCTGAAGGCCTGCTCACCAGGACAGAACGGCCTGGCCAGCAGAGTCGTGGCAGGGGACACGTGGGCTGGCGTGGAACACTGGCCTCTGGGGGAGCAGAGTGTGGGCTGCCTGGCAGCACATGAGGTCCCCACAGGACCTCCCTGCCTGGTCCCCTCAGTGTGGGGCTGGTCCTGGCCTGCAGCTTCCGGCAGTCTCGACAGGGAGGGTGGACAAGGCCAGGGCAGGGCAGCTGGCCTTGTGGGCAGAGAGTCAGAGCCAGGTAGGCTGGGGCACACGTGGAGCAGATGAAGAAAGCAACACCACACGTGGGGAGAAAATAAAGTGACAGCAGGCAGGATGCCAAGAGCGCGGTGACACCTGTGGTGCTGGAGGACGGTCACTCTGCGTGGACGACTCTTATCCCTCAGTGCTGTCACTCTAGATCTGCCAAGTGGTGGCCACGCAAACCACAGACTCTAGACCACTTCTGAGAGGCAAAGTCCCAGACAGACCAGGGCTCCCTAGTCCCAAGGTTGGGAGACTCAGGTCCACCCTGCAGCGACATCACCCATGAAGGACTCAGGGGCATGGGGACAGAGGCCTGGACAGGAGCGCCTCTCAGGAAGTCTCCTTCCTGCAACAGACCAGAAGGCAAAAGCAAAGCTAGGGAGGTGCTGGAGACCAGAGGGTTGCAGGAACAGAATGTGGCCTCCACACAGGCTGTCCCTCTGGTCAGCAAGCAGGAAGTGACCCTGAGGATGGCCCTGCGGAGGCCTGGGTGTCCCTTGGCTCCGAGCAAGAGCTGTGTTCCCTACAGAGAGTGTCTTCAGGGGACGCCCCTGGCCGCCTCTGGCTCGGTAGCGAGTTTTCTCCCTGAAATGGGCTTTGTACCAGTGGCTCCCAGGCACTCTATTGTACCCATGTGAGCTGTTGGCTGGGGTGAGGGAGTGGCGGGGACCGAGAGCTTGGGAGGGATGGCGGTCAGAACCCAAAGAGGCGCCAGCTGTGGCAGGCGCAGGTTGGCCTGGAGATTGCTGGGAGGTGGAAGCCCCCGGGGCCGGCCCAGCCTCTCCTACGCAGGGCCTCTCTGGGTCCACGGTCCGCGGTCTCTCAGTGTCTCTGGGATGCTCCCCGCATCCTCCCCTGCTCTGGGTCCCCTCAAGGACACACACAATGGCACTCAGGGCTTCCAGCGACCTCGCTCTGACATCCCCACTCTGATCACAGCCCCAGCTGCTCTGCCACAGGTGACCCGCACAGGACCGTCTTCCTGCTAACCACAGAGTGCATCTTGTAGGCGCTCACCGTAGGAGACGGTGGCTGGACCTGGGCAGGGGGCGCTTTCCACCGAGGGTGCTCCAGGGACGAGGACGGGGCAGGACCCTGGTTCAGGTGGCTGATGCCTGCAGAGATGCCTGCTGAAGAGCTGCGCCCTTCGCGTAGGGGGGCAGAGGGTGAAAGGAGAACTAGAGTGTGGCACAGGAACCAAAATCCAGCAAATCCAGAGAAGACGAAGGTGGCAGGAATCCCGGGACACCACAGCTGGGGTGGTCGAGGACCGGTGTGCAGTTGAGGGAGGTCAGACAAACCCACCCCTCCAGGGCCGACAGAGGGTGCTGCGTGGCAGAGCGCCGGGAGGGAGGGAGGGAGCTCTGTGCGCGGCATCCAGCTTCTGGTTTATTCCTTGTTTTGTTGTGTTTTGAGACAAGGTCCCGCTGCATATCCCATGAACTCGCAGGTCCTCCTCCTTTGTCCAGCTCTGCACTGTCTTGCTATGAACCTGAAAGTTATACACCCATGTGCAC
>PVKN010022353.1:0-15202 GCA_004027915.1 Capromys pilorides
GGGTCGCCTGAGCCCTGGGCGTACGTGACAGCAGTGTCCAACTGGACGCTTCTCCCTTGCAGTCCCCCACTGACTCCCCGAGAGATTCTCTGGGAGTGACTGAGCTCCGCTGAGCAACGTGTCTCGATTCTCCAGATCTGAACCACCCTCTGGCCCAAAGCCATCTCGGGATTCCAGAAGCATCCCAATAGTCATGTGGCGCCAACACTCATGGTGTTCGAAAGGGATGGGTCTCACTGTGACGAGAGAAAAACCCTGCCTCTCTCCTGTGTCCTCCTGGGAGGTGGCAGCAGCCACCCACTAGGACCAGTGGGGCCAGACGTAGAAGGAGCTTGCAGACCAGGGAAGAACAGACAGAAAGAGTAAAGGACGATACACAAGTGACAGGGCCCGAGGCAGCACCAGGACCTTGCTTCCAGGGACAGCACCAGGGCACAGAAACAGTGGGCATCTCCTGGCCTGGAGGTGACACCAGCCCTGGTGGGGGGGTGCTCTGAGTTTGGGGCTGCCTTACATGCCCTGATCAGCAGGGGACGGGCCTGGCTGTGCAGAGCCCACTGCAGGGTGTGCCAGTGTGCCACGTGCCACACACCAACCTAAGGGTCTCCACTGCCACCAAGGTGGGCAGGGAAGGCATGAGTCCCCCCCACACACACACTGTAAGCATGGGCAGAACTCCCAGCTCTTGTCTTCTGGGACAGTGGAAAGCAGCACAGACCCCGTACCTGTCCTCTGGTCCCTGCCCCAGGGGACGCACAAGGCAGGCTGCTCACCTGGCAGGCAGAGGGCAGCACACACTCCAGGAGGCAGCTGGCACTCGTGTGTGTGCTCTCTCACTGGGGAGAGCTTTGCATTGGGCCGCTGGAGGCGCTGACTGCTGCCCAAGTGACCTGGCTGATGACACACAAGTAAGGCTCCCCGCACCCCAATCTCAGCAGTCACCAGGGTACCTGGGGCTGGGAGCAGAGTGTGAATGTGTGTGTGTGTGCACGCGTGTGTGTGTGTGTGCGTGTGTGTGCGTGTGTGTGTGTGTGTGTGTGCGTGTGTGTGACGGTGGTGGGGGTGAAGCACACACACCATGCACTGCACCACCGGAATGACTTTGAAGCATATGGTGCAATGAGTCACCGCCATGGAAACAGCATCTCTGTCCAGTCCCAGAACTTTGCTCCACTCCGCACAGCGACCCCCTGCACCTGTTAGGCAGCTGCCCCCACAAACCAAGCCCCGCTCCCAGGCCTTTGCCTTGCAGGGGTTTCCTTCCAGGGACCCCCATGGGGGGCAGTCTTTTCTGTCTGGCTGCTGGAGCTCAGAGATATTTGCAAGGCCCCCCCTCACAGAGCGCAGATCCATGCCTCGTAGTGTCCCAGCTGCACGGCGTCCCGGGATCCTCCCTCCCTCGGGTGACGGGCACCGGTGGTGTCTCCTCCTCTGGCTGTTGTGAGTGGGGTCACACGGACTCTGGGTATCCAGTTTTGTTTGATCGCCCCTTCTTTTTCTTCTCCTTCTCCTTCTTTTCTTTTGGAGACAGGGTCTCACTATGCAGTTCAGGCTGGCTTTGAGCTCACTTTGTAGCCCAGGCTGGCCTCGAGCTCAGCATGATTCTCCTGCCTCAGCCTCCCAGTGCTGGAATTACAGGTGTGCACACCACACCCGACTGTGAACACCTCTTTTACATGCTCTGGAAAAAGTGGGTTTAGAAGCTGAACTGCTAAGTCACACAGGCTCTTAGCATTTGGGTAGCTGAGAGACTCATAGAAACTCACTGTCATTTTACAGATGGGAAAATCGAGGCCCAGAGGCCAGGCTCACGTAGGACCACACAGGGCTGAGCAGGAAGGTGCTGCCAGCAGGTCTGACTGCAGTAAGTGTTGCTCCAGACAGGAGCCCAGACAGAGGACAATGGCTTCCCCCGAGAGAGTCCCTGGGAAGCCGCCTGCCTCCTACAAAGCAACAGCTTTTGGTTTCTCACTCATTAAAATCTCCCAAATTAGAAAAACAGCACGTCAGAGCAGTGCACTGAGGGAAAGAGTCACACATGATTTATTCTGGAAACAGTGACTTAAATTAATTGCAAAACCCCTCCTCGGGGGTCACGCTGATCTGCGCAGCCGGGAGCATCAGGGCATCCTCAGAGGCGAGGAGTGCCGCTCCAGGCCTGGGGCTGCGGCGGGCGGCAGCACCGCAGAGGCGGCTCTTCTCTGCCTCTTCCCTCTCCCTTTTCCACCTTCTGGCCAAAAAGAGTGAAATTATGTAATTAGCATTTGACAGTCCTTGTGTAGGCTTCAGAGAAGTGTGGCATGAGCAGAGGACCCGCGGGCGCGCTGTGCCGCTGTGGGGCGTCGGCGGCCGGGTGTCCGTTCACCTGCCCGGGTGCTGTTTCCAGGCTCACCGGCTCCGCGGTTTGGCTCCTCTCTGTGGAGCAGGCTGGTTCTGTTCCCGCTGAAACGTCTTGGCAGCCAGGCATGCCCTGGGGTGCGTGGGGGCTTTCACAGTGGTTACCTCTTTGGCTGCCCCAAATCACCTCTCTCCCATTTGCCCTGCTGTGCCTGAGGGGCTCCAGGCCTGGAAGCGTCGCATTCGCAGCTGCCCATAGGGTGCTACCTCTTGCTCCCCCACTGTCACAAGAGGTCCCCACAGTCACTCGCGGTGCCCTGCCTTTAGTGCCCATCCTGAGGAGCTCAGGCCCCAAGACCCCCAGGTCTCTCAAGCAACAGGCAGTGCCCCCGGCCAGTGCTCCCTGGCATACCTGGGAGTGGGTGGGAGGGGCTCATAAGTCCTTGCCAAGTCACCACGTGCCAGGTGTCCCCTTGCAACACCATGGAGTGGCTCTGAGGCACTCGAGGGGTCCGTGGTGCTGTTCTGGGAAGGCAGGGGCGCCGGTTCAGGTAAATTCTGGCCTTCTGGGTGTCTGAGGGTCACTGAGAACAGAGGGGACAAGACTCCTGCCGCCAGCCCTGCCGGAGAACCTGGAGGAGCAGGCCTGCCCCGGGAGCTGAAAGCTTCGGTCTTCCTATTGAAGCTCGGACCCTCACGCACCCACGTCTCCTCCTTGGAGACGATTCTCTCTGTGTCCCTCTCCTGCTCACACCCTGATTTTTCCTTGTAACTTTTCATTCCTGAAAAGGATAGCTTACCCTACTAGAAGCCATGTGTGCGACACATGAGCATGCCAAGAGCTGCCGAGGCCACCTCAGGAGACGGCACGAGGTCCCAACAGTCAGCGCGTGAGGCTGTCCATTTTGGAATTGCGGCAAGACCGGAAGGAAGGCGGCAGAACTTCTTTGACATGCACAGAGACAGGGGTCGTGGTGCTCACTGGCCGACGGATGTTTAAGCAGAGGACAAACTCTAGTCGCAAGGAACAGTCTAGAAGAGCGCTCTGGAGCTGGCAGCAGTGTGACATCCAGTGGATGCCTTGAAAGCCACCCTTCCACGCTGGCTGCTCGCGCCGGCCGGGGCTGCGTGCTGCTCCTCGGAGCCACGAGCTCTCAGCCCACTGCGAGGACCCCGGAGCCCTAGCCCAGACACACTGGCAAGGCCGCTCCTGGGCCCCACACAGCTTGGGGGTAGGTGAAGCAGGTCATTTTGCTGGAGAGAAACGGACAAAAAACAGACTTGTTGGGATGCTTGGGGTTTTTTTCCCTAGGAGCAGTGAAACTTTTTCTAGAAAACAGTTAAGACAGTGATGAAGAAAAGGAGCACAGTGCGCCGTGGGAGGGGCTGGGCCCACCGGGAGCTAGCTCCCGGGGCAGGGGGCCTCTTCTCCGCCTGGCTGCTGGGGTGAGGCCCGACCCTGGACTTCCTGCTCTTCTTCCACCTCACTTGCACGTCAGTCAGTCAATCATTGTTGAAGAGATGACATCCCAGCTGAGGAGGAACAAACGCAAGGCAAGTGTGTGCTGGGCCGGGGCGGGAAGAGCGCCCGCTGAGCCCTCAGCAGAGCGGGGACCTGGGCGATAAAATCTTTCACTCTTGTGTTCCCATCTGCACATCCAGATGAGGGGGGAGAGGAAAAGCCAACGTGGGCCTGCTCCAAGGATCCGAAACAGCCAGAGGATTTATGGAGTCTGCAGCTTGGAATTATTTAATTTCAGAGAACTTAACCCTCAGTGAAGACGCTTCCCATGTATCAACCCCAATTATGTAAACAGACCCAGCGAGGCTCAACTTGAGAGGGAAAGTAACGTCTCTCGTCTCCTCTCCTTCCCAATTTGTCGCAATTTAGGCATTTCCCGGGGAAATAACAATGGCCTTCTTATTTATTTATCAAGACAAAACAGTCTCCTTAAGAATGCCATTGAAAATTCACACCAGCTTCCCACAAGAGCCCCAGTGGGCACGGACCTCGCCCATCCCTGGCAGACCTGCATCTGACTGGGGAGACACTTCTCCTCCTCCTCCTCCTCGAGCCTGAGAAGTCCAAGCGGCAGCTAGCTCTTGACATCCGAGCCCTCTGACACCCCCCAAACGCAATCTACTGCGAGGATGAGAATATTGTGTCCAGATCCCGGGGCAGACAGAAAGAAAGCGCTGCCCGCTCGTGTTCTGACTTAAGGAATGTGAAAACAAAGCCCAACACAAAGAAACCCACCCTGGCAGCGGCACGGGACCTGCAAGCCCTCGCTGTTTTCCTCCTCCAAGAGTTTGTTTATGTTACGAGTTCCCTTCCTCCCGGGGGCACCCCCACCTGCCTTGGAGCAGGCAGAACTCTCTGGAACCACCAGAAGTCACAGGGAGCCTCCCAGAAAGGCAGGCGCAGCTTTTCCTGTGTGCAGCAAGAGAAACCAGCCCTAGCCACAAACATAAAGCCTCTCTTCTCCCCCGGAGACAGCAGCGGGTCTCCTGGATCTGCCCTCACCCCTCCAGCTTAGCAGCTCCAAAAAGGCTCTAGCCATGCCACGCCACAAACCGTGGCCACGGGGCGTGACTGGATGTTTGGGTACTGTCAAAGGGTTAATAAAAAAATCAAGGTTTTTTTTTTTTTTCCCCAAAATCTTCACTGCCACTCACATCACAGAGCTGCCTGTCCAGACACAAACAAATGCGCTATCAAATGGAGCCGTGACGATGGGGACCGAATGCTGGCCAGCACGGCTAGGCGCACGGTGGCCCTCAAGACGCTGGTGGCTGTTGTTTTAGGCTGGCTGAGAGGTTTTTCAGAATCACTGACTCTGAGAACAGAAAGCTCCCACATTCATCTTTGTCCTTCACTTAAGTGACAGGCAGAGAGGCCGAGGGAGGAGTGGCCCAGTTTGAAAGACCTCGCTCTTAGGACCTGAGGTGCTGCGTGGGAACTGGGATACCTGCCCTGCCCTGGTCACGTAACACGAGGCGAGCGCAGGGCCAGAGGCCGGGCTGCGGAGCACACTCAGCAGACCCCGCGCCCCGGGCTCCCCACGCTGCATCTTAGTCATAATCACAGGATCCGCATGGGCTTCTAAACAACGGACTTGTGGGCAAAATAATACAGATATTTGAAGCACGTCAAACACTGTTTGGGTTCAAAACAACTCTTATTTGGAAGTAACCACTGAAAATTCCCCTCACGTGGGAATGCAGTTGCAGGCTATCTTTTCCGATTCCAGCTCCAGGCCTCTCTTTGATGTAACAGCCATAAGGAGTGAGCTTACATCAGCGTGAAAATATATCTGCATGCTGCTGCTGGGGTAAACTGAGGTGTGGTGGGGTCCAAGTGCTTCTCGTCCTGCACAGAGCACTCTGGGAAGGCACTGTTGGAGCTAGCTAGATCACACACGGAAGTTTACTACGGAACCGAAACAAAACATGTTCCCGAGGCAAGGGCTGGGGCTGGGCCTCTGGCCCCTGCGGCCCTCCCTCTCACCTCGGACGGCTCCAGATACCAAGACTTCAGTCTCTGCCCTGCTGGCCAGTGAGTCCACAAATCATGAGATCTAGAATTCTGTGTGTCCTTGATAAAAATCGATGTAGACTTAATATCCTAAATGTAAACGTTTATTGGTTTGGGGTGAATATTACCCCAAATTTCTTCACAATGTATTTTCTCCAGTAGTACAAGAATAAATGGGTTTCTGTTGGGAGTGGTGTTTCTGGCCTCCTATTTCTGAAATGCTGCTCTGTCTGATGACCAGGAGGAGTCGGTCCTGATTAACCATACATTAGGGCCGCCGTCGCATCCCAAGTACAATCAAGCACAGGGCCTCAGGAAAGAGAAGCACGTGGCTTCTGTCCTATGGCCGCTTAGCTTACTCTTCCGAGACAAAAGCAGTCACAGTTCCTTATGAAATCTTCCCAGTTAGAGATTTAAATTTCTGTGGAATGCCTCTTTAAAAAGTTTAATGTTGACAAAATTATAGAGTCCCGTGGAGTTGTTAGGAAATAACATGCAAAGACTCCCTCAGCTCTCTTCACTCATTGCCCCAGAGATCTTATCTCGGCAAATTCTAGAACAGTATCACAACCAAGAAAGTGTCACGGGGCCGGTTACAGGACTTACTCAGACAGCACCAACGTTGCTCACGTTCCTGTGTGTGTGCGTGTGTGTGTGTACATCTGCGTGTGCATGCATGAGTGTGTGTGCAGCTAGGTCCTTGGAATCCTACCACATGTGTCAGCTCAGGTGACCACGTGGAATATCTTTTTAAGCAGTTTCTGACTTTAGTGTTTCATCTTGGCTTTGCTTTTGAAAACATCCATGTGTGGAGCTCTTAGATCCTGCTCCTTCTTTATGGCTTTCCATTTCTTGGCTACAGTAATGTATCCATCTCTTCTTTGAATTTTATGGCCTCCTCCGTGAACTCTCTGCTGGTGCAGAGTGCTGTGTTTGGTTTTCTTTCTGCAGCACACTCATCCTTTCCCAAGAAAAGACGCAAACATAAACAGGCATTCCAGCCTGCGTTCACAGGCTTCTTAAAGACACCAGTGAGAATACATTAATATAAATACTGAGCTTAAAAACTGTCATAAAAGTTCAGCCTTTAAAATTGGCTTATTAAAATATTTGTTTTTTTTAAAGCCCAGATTTAAACTCCAGTTATGAGTTATAGTGCGCTGCACAGAACGAGTTTACTTTATAATCTTTTCTGCCAGGCAAAAGGAATCTGACATGTGCGCCATCTGCTCAGGATATAGGCAAGCAAGCACGGCGAAAATGCGATTCTGTCGGGCTCACAACCTGTCTGAAACACAGGCATTTGCAGAAAACCCCAGTGAAGAGCTGTATTTCTAATAACTTCAACAGCAGATCCTAAGGTACAGTCAGCACAAGCCCCTCCATCTGAGGTTGAGAAGGCAGCAAGTGATATTTAGCAGACCACAGCCTCACCACGGAAGCCAGCCCCCTCCACAGGGCTTGGTGATGGGTACTTCACAGCAAAACAGTCTCCACGTCTCAGGGGGTTCCTCACTTGGACCCACTCCTCACGCATCAATCAAAAACGCCCCCGAGACCCCGTGTCTCCATTCTTCTCTACGAAGAGCTCACCCGCATGCAGCAGTCGGTAAGCGCTTCCTAGAAGGAAGCGTTCCTGGGGCAGGGGAGGCTGGCCTGTGGGGGTGGTACCGGGGCACAGCCTTCCTTACGGGAACCAGGAGCTCTCAGAAAGGAAAGAGAATGAGTTTGTCAAGTGCAGCCACACGCTGGAAATCTGTGTGTGCCTGGCGGGGCTGGACATGCTCTTCCACTGGGAAGGAAGGAAGACAAACATGGAGCAGGGAGCGGCCGCCTCACCAGCCCCGCGCAGGGGCTCTGACCCTGCTCCCGCCTTCCCAGAGTTTTCAATTAGACAGATCCAGCTGACTGTGCAGACACCTGACTTCTAGGCTAATGCAAGAACTTGGCAAAGAACGCCGGGATGAACAGGAGAACCAGCCCGGCTCCCCTCACTCCCGCACCTCTCTTCACGTCAAAAGACAACGGAGGCATTTTTGTTCTGACCGTTCGTCCGGACACAGCTTTTTCACACATGTGAAAATATTTCACATTAGACATCAAAAGGACCTAAAACTTCCTGAGCTGTCCAGATGTCTCTGCTGATACGAATAATTAATGCTCCGTGGAAATGTTACAAATAAATAAACACTGCTTAGCAACATCTCCAAGAAATCCAATTCATCAGGACTGGATTTATGCTGAAGTGTGCTAATGGGTTAAAAACAAAGAGAATTTGCCTAACATGCCCGATGAATGGAACCGAGGTGTCCAGTACCACTAGGGTACCAAACACTTCCATATTTCTCTTCTTGTAGAGGACATTTATTCAAAGAAACTAGTTTACCTCAGCTAGCCATTATATTCAATTATATAAAAATAAATAACTCCATAGAGAGAGCATTTATTCTCCAGTTTCTGATATGTCTGTTAGTTAATATTTTAAGGACTGTTTAATCCAAACAAGGTTAGTTTTTGTTTATTTATCACAGGTATTGCATTTTTATTTTATATAACATGTACTCATGATTCACAGCTTGTTTTCTTCCAGTTTGAAGAGTGCAATCATTTTAAAATGGATTTTAAGTATTCGTACTAAATGCGCGCATCACTGTGATAACGCCTGGTGTCTGCTTCCAACAGTTTTCTGGAGGGCGGTCTTAGCAATAATTCTACTGACATTTTCCTTAAATAAAGCTCTGTGTGTGTGTTGTGAGAAGATGACGCCCCTCATCTGCTGGTCCCTGCCTCAGACGTGGTGTAAACCACTGATAGTGAGCCTCTAAGTGGAAACTAATGGAGCTCATAATTTAGACAGCGAAAAACGCAATGAATGTATTGTCCTGCTCAGCGATTAGCACCCGGCCAATCTAAGCTCTTTCCCAGAGAAGTGGGTGACTGAGATTCTTTCCATCTGTTTTTTGACAAAGACAAGAGAAGATTCCCACAAGTTATTCTGTTAGAAATTCTTTTTAAGAACTATAAAATGGTCATTAGCGTAGGGGACTACTCCATCAGAAGAATTTTCGGTGACAGGAATAAAAGATTAAAACAGGCAGAAGAAAGAAACTCCGCCGGGCTAGAGCAACCTCCTGCTGCAGCACGAGCACAGGCGTGATGGGCCACGGGAAGTATGCAGGTAAGTTTTGGGGGATGGATGGGGCCACTGGAGATTAAATCCTTTCTGTGAGAAGCGGACTTTTTTAAAAAGTCAAAAGCACCATAAGATGTAGGAAAGACAAACATAAGCATAAGAGATCAACACCCCCCCCCCCAAAAAAAAAAAAAAAAAAAAAAACAACTCCAGAAAGTCCCAGGTGCCCTTGGTGCCCAGGAGGTTCCTGGGCTATAACCTAAGTGCCTGGAGGCGTCTGGGGAGGAGGAACCGGGTGCAGGAACCTGGGTGCTTCTCCTGGGGAAGCCAGCCCCTCCAGCCCCTTAGGCTGTCTTCTCCTCTCTGAGGCCCGCGCTCACCCCCTCCTTTTCCCAAACCGTCTCCCAGCCTGGACCTCTGAGATGGTCGGTTAGCGCAGGCGAGGTCTCTCCGAGCTCTCCAGGTTCAAGGCTGGACCTGGAACCCCGGCTCCTGCGTCTAGACTGACTCCACGTGCCTGGGCACGGCAGCCAGGGCTTCCCTGTGTGCTCCCTCAGTGTGCGCAGGCTAGCCTGCCTCGTGCACCGTCCCCAGCCCTCCGACCATCTGGGTCTCCTGCGCTCTCCCAAAGCCAACGACCCAGGAGCAGCCTGCGCCTCCGCGACTGTCAGCGTCTCCCCGCACTCCCCACGGAAAGCCGGGCGCCACGGCCCGGGCCGCACCACTGTCCTCCTTAGGCTCGCTGGGGCGCCTACGGCAAGGCACTGGCCGGGGCAGCGAGCTCCGAGCGGCGCGCTGCGGCTCCCAGGAGGAGGGCGAGGCCGGGAGCTGGCACAAGTCGCGCCTGGCAGCTGCCCGATAGACCCCCAGGGCAGCGGTTCACCATCTCCCTGTCCAGGCCCCCAAGCCCCGGCCCCCGAGGTCCTACCCATACCCCACTCTGTCACCCACAGATGCCCACGCAGCACCAAGCACAGAATCATGCCCAGTCTCCTAAAAGCGCCCCCAGACCCAGCGGACTTCCCGGGACACACCCCCGTCATAAATCCCCGGGGTTCCAGGGGCTCGCGGTCGCCAGGAAGAACAGCCCACGCCACCGAGCTGCCCAGGGAAGCGCAGCCTCCGCACCCCAGCGAAGGGACCCCGTTCCCTCTCGCGGCACCTACCCTGGCGCGCGGTGCCGTCCGGACGCGGGTGGCGCGGCGCTAGTGGGAGGCGGACATGGACCACGCGCCCTCCATGCGCCACACGGAGAAGGCGTAGCTGAGGCGCTCGTGGGCCACGTAGCTGCAGCTGCTCATCTTATTGTCCATCTCGTCACTCTGCAGGACCTGGTAGAGGAAGTCTATGTACCTGGCGGCCAGCTTCAGCGTCTGGATCTTGCTGAGCTTGTCGGAGGGCAGCGTGGGGATGATCTTGCGCAGCGCCGCGAAGGCCTCGTTGAGCGACTGCGTGCGCTGGCGCTCGCGCACGTTGGCCAGGATGCGCTGGCTCTGCAGCTCCTCGAAGGACTGCGCGCTCGGGCTGGCTTTCTTGCCGCGCTTCCCCGGGGCGGGGCTGCCATCTTCGCTCGACTTCTTGCTGTAGCGCCGCTTCCTGCCGAAGCGCTTCGGCCGCCGCTCGAGCTCCTCCTCGCTGGTGCCCAGGCTGTCCACCGGGGACACGGGCGAGCTGGAACCCTCCTCCATGGCGCCCGCCCGGCGCGCGTGGGGCCGGGGGCGCCGGGCGCGGGGCGCGCGCTCTGAGGCTGCTCGCGGGCTCCGGTTTCTGTCGAGGCCGGCTCGTGCAAACCCGAGGTCTCTGGGAGAGGAAGTTATTGTAACTTTTTTGGAAACCTTAGCCGGGCTGGGTTGCTAAATAGCTGTCAGGAGCGAGGGCAGCGTGCTGATTGGCCGCCGCGGCCGGCCGGGGGCAGGACCAGAGATGGGGCCTTTGCCGGCCGCCCCCGCCCCCTGGCGCGGCACTTTCAGTTTTGACTGCTCCCCAGCCCTTGCCACCGCGGTCACCCCGGAGTCCCGCGCATCGCGCGCCGCCCGCGCCCCATTCCCCGGGGTAGGGTCTGGCTTTGTCTGCGCCGCGACGTGAACACTGGGCCCGTCCGAGCCGAAGGCTCTCCGTGAGGGAAGCCCGACCCCAGATGCACTCCCGCGAGGTGAGGAGCAGCCATAGCCGCGGGGGACGCCCACACCCCCGTGCGCCCTGGCTGCCCTCCGAGTGCTGGGGCACGGCCTGGGGTAAGCAGAGCTGGGCGACGGGGCTCTCCGCGTCCCCGGCCGTGTGGACCCACTGGTGCGGCGGGACGGTGGATGCACCCCTGGATCCGTGGAGAAACGGATGGAGAAGTAGAGGAGTCCCGCGCCAGCCAGCCGAGGGACTCGGTTTCTCACTCCGGCTTGCTGGGGAAACGTCGACTGAAGTCTCTCCAGAAACCTTCTCCTAAATGCTTGAAAACTTTTGCAGGACCGGGAGCCCCTAGGCAGCGCCCTCCAGGCGGCTCTGCCCTGGGTGCTGGGCGCAGCCTGGGTTCCAGCCTCTGTGCTGTCCCTCAATGGCTGAGAATGCTCTGGGGTCTTCAGTACTGCCAGGCCGAGGGTACAGGGCTGCGAGGGAGGCGAGGGGCTCAGCCTCCGTGGGCGACGCGCAGACCCTGGCCCGAGCCATCTGGACGCTGAGCGCCATCGTGTTTGAAGTGGTTGGGGGCTCTTTGTTCACCAGGCCTCTCTGGCTCCAGGCCTGGAGGTGGTTTACAGCTTTGATGCCTTTGAACCTATTCCCAGGTGACCTGGGCTCAATTAGGCAGGCCCTGAGCCTGGCAGTCAGGGAGCAGCAGAATCAAGGCGGGCCTGTCAGCCTTTCTCTTAAAGTTGAACCCGGGGCTGTGAGCTCGGCCTCTGCTGTTCTGGGATGCAGGGCTGGCTGTGAGGTGAGCCTTGGGGGCCGTGACCACCGTCCTACAGAACCCCTGAAGGAGGGCTGCACTGTGTGGGCAACAGGGTAGATCGGCTCCTTCAGAGGTGGAGGGGCGAGGGGTCCCCTGCAGTGCCTACCACTTCAGTCCTCCATTCTGGAAGGCCCACACTTTATCTCACGCAGCAAAGATGCTTCCTTGTCCCTTTCTTTCAAATGTTCAAGCAAATCCTTAAAGAACAAAAGCAAGAGAGCCAGGGGCCTGGTAGTCCTGTCTCCCTGGCTAGGGGCGCTGCTTTTTGCCATGCTAGATGGAGGGGGGCTGCTGTTCCTGCACCACTCCTCCTGTCCCCTGGGCTCCAAGCTAGGGTGTTCCAAACCCAGATGGTTCTGCAAGATTTAAATACAAGTGACATCTTTCTCCAGCCAGAGACACCAAGGCGTGGGACCTCCCCGTAGCTGGCTCAGCCTTGCCCCGTTTCCCTGCTTCTCCCACGTGTTCCCCTTTGTCTGCCCTCCCTGTCCGTCTCTATGTCTGTCCCATCTCCACCAGGCAGAGTGCACAGCTCAGCTGAGAAGTACAACCGCCCACCCAGAAGGCTGGTAGGTTCTGGGCAGTGCAGAACCCGGGAAACCCTGAGAAGCCGAGGCCCAGGAACTCAGTCTGGGGCTTCCTTTGGCTAGGGAGATGGACGCAGAGAACGGGGCATCCGTGGCTTCCCAGCGTGGAGCCTGGTGGAGCGGCCTGGGTAGAACTTCAGTGTTCTGGCTGAGCTGGAACCTAAAGGAAAACGTGATCGATCTAGGAAACGGTATTCTGGTTATTGATGTAGAATTTTGCAAGAATCATTTCTTGCAAAATCAAGTCATGGATAAAGCTAATAAAACTAGCATATTAAAAGCGCAAGCCACAAAATATTTTTGTGCGTGAATATCCATGCCTGGACCACCCAGACTCCCTCAGACATGTAGGAAATATCTGCAATAAGGGTTCAAGGAAGCAAATACAGCTCTCAGTATATTTATTCATTACTGAGTAGGAAAAGTCATGACAATGCTGCTTTTCATATACGTTAAAAAATGTGCTCTTTTTTGCACAAGACTTTGTTTTCTAAAAAATGACCTGCTGTTCTGAAAGAGTCCTCTATTGCCTGCTTTTCTCCTGGCCACAAGTAAAAGGGGTGCCAGGCTTTCACCATGCATTTGGTAGCTATTCTCTTGGCACTGCCCTTGCTGTAGTCCAAGGGGACATTCCTGGGACCGTGACCTCAGGATGGTCTTCAATAGGAGGGTGTACTCAGACCGCTCCTGGGATTTACTAGGATAATAAAACACGTGCTACACAACCCACCCCCGAGCTAGCGGTCATTTATACCTACAAAGGACACTGCAGCTTCTCTGCAGATGTCCCCATGGGCGATTCCAGCCAGAGGACCCATCACGGTGCAGCTCTAGGATGTTCTTCATGGAGACAGCAATCAGGGGCGTCTAAAGGCCCTGTGTGCACCTCTAACACACAGGGATGCATCCAGGGGCCAGGGAGATAGCTCAGTAGAATAAGTGCTTGCCTGGCAAGCGCAGGGTCCTGAGTTCAATCCCCAGTACGGGAAAAAAAAAATCAACTGGATGCATCCCCAGTACCTGAACTTAGTGAATTTGCAAAGCTTCAGCAGAGGACAGAAGCCTACATTATTCTGACAGAAATCGCTCCGACAGACGGATGTGTTGGCGATGTCTGCGGAGAGCTGGCAAGCACCTTTCTCTGCGTTGTGATTAGGAGGAGTCTCTGCTGACACGGCTTCATGACCACAAGCTGGGGAAAAGAATTTTGTTGTCTTGTTCCCTTTATTCTCTCGTGCAGATGACAGTGCATGTGGCCCATTCTTCCCTGCAGCCCTGAATTCCACAAATGGGCTCCTGAGAATTCTGTGATGAAGTCTGAGCACGTCTGGATCTACGGGGTCTTTGGCATTGCTTGGCTGAACGTTAGCAGCATGCTGTAGGGGGCGGAAATGACTCTGGGACCTTATGCTGCAGATTTTGTTTTTAGAAACGCTTTATACCTCCTCACTACCCCTGCCACCTGGTTTCCAACATGAAACGGCTTCCCTGGTGACAGCAGCTGCTGGGGTGGGCATCTGAGAAAGCACTGTTTCAGTCCTAAAGCCCGGGGCTTAGGCATGAAGATGCTCTCAAATCTCACAGCAAAATGCAACATGGTGCTGGCGAGATCCTCCAGATGCTCTCTGGAGTCAGGTCCCAGAGTGAGTTGTGTGCTGCATTACAGCCATAGCAGATTCAGGCAGAGGCACACGCACAGGGAAGGTGTCCTCAGGAGATCACCTAGCCAGGCATGGTGGCAGCACCGCAGGAGCCTGAGGCAGAGCACCGCTGCAGGTTGGAGGCAGCCTGCCTGCGTGGTAAGTCCACAGCCAGCCTAAAGTACAGAGACCCTGTCTCCGTCATCCTTACAACCCCAAAGAAAAAGAAACACCTCGCCCAGAGACCTGGTCTACAAGATGGGCTCCTGGCCGTCTGGAGTGGAACCCAGGTGGGGATGTTTGCTTTCCAGGCATCCCAGGACGGGGGCACTGGACTCGAGGGCCACGGAGGGCACAGCTTCCTGGAGAGAGGCTGGCAGACACAGCAGCTCCTCCATCCAGATGCATCTGGAATCTCTGTCTTCCTGGTGCTGAGAGGCACAGTTCGGCCTGAGCCTGCTTCACTGGCTGGGAATGGCGTCATCCTCTCTAGCCAGGCATCTTCGGTAGAATGAGCCTGTGTGGTCTCCCTCGTCTGATGGAACCTGATGCCCCAACAAGGTGCCCGCACCTGCACTGCGGCCGGCAGGGGGCCGCCAGCCTACCTCATGCCACACACAGCGATCCTCCTGCCTCAGCCTTCTGCAAGCTGGGATTACAGGGGTGTGCCACCATGCCTGGCTCCTATGGTATTTTTTACTTGGAATATAGACTAAAGTTCAGTTCTAATAGTAATGGCGAGATCAAGGCAGACATAAAGGAAGGAGAGAAAGAACAGGGTGTAGGGAACTGGCATAGAAGCTAACTTCCCCGAGTAAGTTTTATTTTGTAGATTTGACTTTGGAATCATAGGAACAGTTGACACAGTGTCAACAGATTAAGTCAAAATTAGAAGCTAGCATTCTGAAGCATCAGAAACAAGATCAAGTAAACGTACCTAATTTTGTATCGTATTAGTGACTTGGTCATACAGGCAGCAGTAACCCATGATAGCTCCGGAGCACGACAATTTATGTATACATTCCTAGT
>PVKN010022354.1:0-15194 GCA_004027915.1 Capromys pilorides
ATTTCATAGCTCTTCACCCAACATTAACTACATGCACAAAGCTACTGGGAAGGAGACCCTGGAAGAACATCACAATCAAATAAATGATGACCTGACATTCGAGCAATCAGAGTTTTTGCATTATTTATTCAACTTTCTGGCACTATAGTAATAACAAAATATGAAATGTTAAGGACTTTTCATTGTTATATGCTAACCATTCACAGAAAAAAAAAAAAAAGAGAGAGAGAGAGAGAGACCAGGACACTGGTCTTACGATTGTCCTCAAAACATTACATGTTGATTGTTACTAGACTTCAATCACCATTGTTATCCAAAGCTTGAATTCCAATGTGGGCTTTAGCACCATTAAAACTTACATTTACAGTTTTTATGCTGAAGCATGGTTTGCATGGTGCTGGGCTCGTCATGGTGTCTGGCATTGCCCTTTGCTTACATTATTGGTACATAAATTATCAGGATGAGAAAAGTTTCACAGTTAAAAAATTTTCAAGAAAACCATGAATTCTTATAGCTCCTTGGTTGAAACCACTGATCTACACAAAAATAAGTCCTGAGGGCCCCATACCAAAACAAAAAAAAAAAAAATGAAGGCTTGTTTCATTATTATTACTTTTCACAAGAAAAGTTTAGACTGCTGAGTTCTCTGTATATTTGCCAAAGCATTTCAATAGCCCATCCTGGGCAGTCCTGAGGACTTTTTACCTTCATTATGGAAGGTTATCTTTCTTTCTTAAAAAATAATCTTCAAGTCATTGGGGAATTTTACTAAACTTGTGTCTTCTGTTGCAGTCAAGTTGAAGAAGAGGAGAAGAAAAGTAATACAGAAAAGATCATTGTAACTGAAAAAGTTAAGAGGGAAGCTGTAGAGGTAGTTGTTTTATCTTATCACCATAACCATGTATATATTTGATGATCATTCTTCTTAGGGTTGTGTCCCATGCCTCCTCTTAATCTCGGCATCCTTTGTGACCTTGCAAACTGAAAAATTATGTTTGGATCAGACTCATGTGTAAGAATACTCCTTTGTTGAATTTGTTCATGTTTCTGTCACTTATAATATTCCAGCAGGCTGTGCCTCACTTCTTCATCACTAATTTCATTGTCTTGCAAATTTAAGACATATATTTCTGTGTATTTGTTCCCTAATCTGTGCTTTTAGTCATAATAAAAGTAATTATTTACAAGTACAAGGTAGATCACTTCACTGTGATTTCTCATCTCATTCGAAGTAAAGATCCTGGTGGGGCTTACTATGTTGTACTTGATCAGATTCCTATCATCTCTCTGACCTCATTTCCTGCTTTACATGTTGTTCTTGCATCAGATATACTGGCCATTTGTTGCTTTGTGGAAATGCCAAGACGCAGTCATTGTTCTATCTTGTGCACTCCAGTGGTTAAAAAAAAAAAAAAGCTAAATCTGGACTCGTACGACCAACTTGATTTCCTGTAAGACTTTTAGTCAGGAATGTGTCCTCTTTGGCCAATTTTCATGGTCCAGAATGATTTTCCCCACTTACTTAATAACTTCCCCACTTATTTAATAACTGCATCAGTTATTTCAATTATTATGACAGGGTTTTCTTTAGTCTTGAATGATATCAGATATTTAATTGTGACTTATAATTCTTTCTTTGTATTTTCTGTAATTTTATTTTTACCTTAGAGCCTGTCAAGGACTTTGTTAGGGTGGAATGAAAAGACTGGCAGGGCTGCATTTCTCGCTGAAGTCCTGGCTTTTCTACTCTCTGGAGGCCATCACTCTTGGGCTCCTTCCTCCAACTCTAAAGCCAACAATTGTGTATCTCTCTGGCTATCCTTTTGTGGTACATTTCACTTTCTCCTCCTTCATTCTTTTAAGAACTGGCCCTTGTGATTACATTGGACACATTAGGATAATTCAGAATAGTCAATTTAACTCATATTCCTTAATCTAAACACCTTCACAAAACTTACTTCTTTACACAAGGTAGTAGATGCACAGGTCCCATGTACTAGAATTTGGATGTACTAGAGGGATAAGGGCTGTGACTATAGACCAAAAATTACTTGAAACTTAAAAGATAATAAATTTTTCTCTTTGCCTTTTACAGTGTCTATCTAGTTCAGTATTATTGGAGGTAAAGAGCATCTAATGACATTATTTTTATAAATGATAAATACTGTGTGATTTAGACCTCTGTAAGTAATCTTGGCTTATATTGACCTTTCCTATACATCCCTCATATTTTACACATCATATAGTTTGGAAAAGTGTCTTGTGGAGAGGGATAGCTAATGGTTAGTTATCTAGGTCTTAAATCCCCCTTCATTTGGCAGGATCTGTGCCGTGAATACCGACAATATTTGAGAAATGGACGTCTCCCCTGCACTAGAGAGAACAGCTTTATCCAGGGCCTGGACGGGAAGATCCATGGCAATACCTGCCCTGTTTGTGAGGCCTTCTTGTGAGTAGAGCTGCAGCCACCACTGCTTCTGATTAGAGAAGAAAAACCTGGGAGGGTGAGAGGGATGGCACTGAGGGTTTGCTACAGAAGGTAATGAAGCGTGTCTTTGCATTAAGTTTGTGGATTTACTATTATAAAGCTACGTGCTTCCAATACTCTATTCTGGGGTTCTGGAAGGTACCCAAGAGAGGACCATGTACCACAGGCAAATAAATTTTCTTTGACTTAATGGGTTAGAAGAATGATACCTTTTGATTTCAGCATATATGCCATTCTCATGGATAACCCAAAGCTGTATTGATTAGGCACTACCAAGCTGATAGGGGTGAGCATCCTAGTTACTCGAGATGGGCAGTATATAAACTTTATAGAAGAAATACAGCAGTGAAATATATTCCCTGGTTTGCTAGGGGAAGTATACCTTATTCTCCAAGCAACATTAAAGACCAAAAGGATGTAGAAGCTCATACGTTTACCTTATGATTCCCAGGTTAAGTTGATAGAGATGTTGAAGCAATGAAAATAGTTTCATCTAGAGAAATTTTCCCTTGAAGGTAATATGAACTGAGTGCTAGGAATAATTGTCCCCTACCTCTCTCTCTCACAGCCTTCAAGAAGCAAAAGAGAAGGAAAATAAATCCAGTGGAAAAGTTAAAAGAGAAGCTGAAAAGGTAGTTTTACTGGAATGCACATATCACAATGAAAGGGTGAAGTTTTGCCACTTTTTTTGTAAAAATCACTTGGGAAACTGTTGAGGGTCCTAGCTGGTAGGGAAGTTGGAGTTCATTGAGTATAGAGTTGACAAACTTTTTTGTAAAGGGCAGAATTGTGAATAATTTCAGCATCGTGGCCATCCAACCTCCGCCACTACTACCCACCTCTGCTACTGCAGCTGCATTACTGGGTCCATGTATTATGCAATGGAAGGGGCTTCTTTGTGTTCATATAAAACTTTATTCACAAAAGTAAGTTTGTTTTCAAGTCTCTTACTGGCTCTATTCCATGTTGGAAAATGAAAATTGAAATCAAGAGAACTTGCTTACAGTATTACTGAGATATTGCTAACAGCATTCATTTCTTCAAATGTCAGTGTTGTTATAGTTGAAAATTGAAATAATAAAACTCAAGCCTATAATTCCTGTCACAAAATCCGGGATTGTTAGTATAGTATGTGTTTTGGAGTACCAGTTAGTCCAATTAGGTATACATTTCTTGCTTTATTTTTTTTCATGCTTTTAAAATTTTGTTATTTTTTTTTTAATTTTTACTAGGACATGTTTGAAGTACATAATGATTACACTTAGTGTGGGAAATCAAGACCTGCACACAATACCTCTCCATTCCTTTCTTTTCCCTATTTCTTTCACCTTTTATCTTTCCTGCATCAGATTTAAGTATTAATAGTACTTTATGATGCTGATTGTCATGTACACAGATTGAAATTCAGACTACAGGCCAAAGAACACATGACAGACAATTGTACCAAGTCAAGGAACACTGGAGTATATATTTTCCATGCTAAATTATAATATCTTTGTTATTTATCTGTTTTCTATTTTCTGTCTTATTTTGTTGTAAAAGAATCATGCAATAGATAAGCTTGTGTGTGTAAGGCTTTTCCCTTCACTTTATGATCTCAAGGTGCAATCATTATCCTACAAATGATTGAAGTGTTTCCTTCTTTATGGCCGAATAGTATTCCATTATATATAAATAGAATTTTTTAATTTTTAAAATTAATTTTATTGGTACATTTTATTCATCCAAAATGATCACTTCTGTCATAAGGAACTGCACCTGTCTAAGACATACCTTGACTCTCTTTTCACTCTCATTCCTCCCCACTCCTTCAACCCCTCTTCACTTCCTTCTGACTGGGCCCCACCTCAAGACAGTAAGCACAATTGTGAACTCAATAGGGGCTTTGCAGCTCTGACACTGTAAGGCCCCGTGACCCAAGAGCCTTCCGAGAGTCCCATCTCTGAACACATGAGAATTGTAAGAAACATTATAGACTTAAACTATAGAATGATATCATACTAAATTCTTTTGGAAAAAGAGAATATGCATAGTAGGAAATAATGCCATAAACAGAGTCACAGAAGCATCTAAGGATGCTTAGGTTTTGGAAGAGAATGTGAGGAGAAAGGGGAGAAGTCCAAGAAAGTTTGCTTCAAATATTTGAAGATCTCTCATGAGGAAGAAGAAAAATATCTTTGATTTTTTAAATAGTGCCCAAGTCTTTATCTTTGCTTGCTAGCCGGAAGGAACAGACTCATCTTATTTTAATAACTTATGAAAGCCAAAAAGTAGAGTTCTTATATGATTTGTTAGAGTTACTTTCCAAGATCCCAAAAAATAGCAAAATGAGTTTATGAAATCTACCTGGTGAAAATTTTGGAATGAACTGGTTGGAAGGTAATACACTCCTTGCTATTTTAGTCTTCTAACAGAAATTGGAAGACCTTGTGGGAGACATAATGTAAAGGAGACTGAAAAACTGTAGTGGTTATTGGACCAGATAAACTATGTGATTTCATCCTAACTTGAAAGGTTTTTATAATTATATGACATTCCTGTATTTCTTTATGATATAATAGATATGAACAATAAACCCCAGAGCAAGAGCTGTGGCCTACCCTCAGAGAACTCAGATTACCATGGAAGCATTGCATGTGTAGTTGCAGATTTCATCTAGATTTAGGGATAGCTTTCATGGAAATATAAACACCAACTTCTCTTCCTTTTCTTTTTTTTTAATTCAATGTGCTTAGTGGAAAATGAAAGATAGAAATACCAGATGGAAAAATTCCTTAGGCCATTTTCCCTAATTTTTCCAGCAGTGGCCTCATAAAGACCCAACAAACTGATTTCCAAGAAAGTACTCAGGCTCTTGCTTTCTTATTCCTTCAGGATAACTGCAGTGAATATCGGAGTCTTGTGCAAAATGGAATTCTCTTCTGTACACGAGAAAATGACCCTGTGCGTGGCCCCGATGGCAAGACCCATGGCAACAAGTGCGCCATGTGCAAGGCAGTCTTGTGAGTGTGCAAAGGAAGCCCTATGGTGGTTGGAAGGGCTGGGGGCACAAAGCCAAGTGGGTGATGATATACATTGTATCTTTCCTGTCCTTACACATGAAAGGAACAAATGGTTGTCTGTAAAATGATTTCAGGTGACTCTTTATTAGGGGCTTAGGGGTATAAAACATTATTAGGTTATTTTTTTTACTAGTTATGGGTTAGAAACTACCAATACGACATCCTTTTTGACAAAGTTTTATAATCTTTTTTAATCGGAGCCCTTTGCTGCATTATCTTGCAATTTCCTCTGAAAAGAAAGCATACCTTACTGTCCATGTGACTCTTCTACTCACATTTATATTTGGAAGCTCAAAAGATCATTTTTTATCAGTATATCTTTCTCTTTATGTATTTAGTACAGGGTTTATAGGTCTACTGGGTCTCACTACACAGATCTGAGTCATAGCAATCCTCCTGTTTTCAACCTCCCAAGTACTGGGAATACAGGAGCACACCACCACACCCAGTCTCAATCTCCATCTCAGGGTGCCTCAGTTGCAAGACCAGCACAGTACACCAGGGATCGAACCCTGGCCACTGTCCTCTGCCTAAGCAGGTGCTTTAGTCCACTGAGTTATCTGGCCAGCCTTACTTTACCTTTGAAGTACATAATGTTTATTTTCTTTGAATAGATTTGGTATATGTACATAACACATCTTAATTCCTTTGCTTCCTTCCCAGTAGGGAAATAGATCTTTACTCACATTTTTAAAAATAACACATTTCAAGAAATGATGAGCAGTTATTCACATAAAGTTTGGAAGTACACCTAAAATATTTATATCATGCAGTAGTAATTGGATGAATATGTGCAACATAATACATGACTAGTGATTATACAAAGAAAAATATAAACAATAGCGCCTTCAGAAATTATTCAGTCCTCTGGAGATTAGACAGGAGCCTAAGCTAAAAAGTAGAGGAGGGATAAATTGTTAAATGAAAAATGTTATACACACTGTGCCATGATATGTAAGGGGGGCACTAATGTACAGAGTCTAGTGGGGTCCACAATCAATGAAGCTTACACTTTGGATAAGGTTTGGACATGACAGGAAGAAATGGGGGGCAGAGAGTCGGGCAGGTGAATCTAACTTAAGAAGATGATAGTATGCAAGGAGCAAGCTTTGTAGCTTGGTTGCAACTTAGCAATGTTACCAACTTTGAATGGCAAACTAAGGAATTTGAAATAAATTGCACACATAGTGGGGCGTTATTAACATTTTTCAAGTAGGAGAGAAGTATCTTTCCTTTATGAAGATTTTTATGTCATTAAGTTACAAAGGGGTCAAATGAAGGGACTAAAATTCAGAATGCTGTGGTACTGGGGAAAGGGTTGGTACAGTGCAGTCTGAGGCAGATGGAGAGGGAACGGGGGAGAGGACTGGCGAATGTTGGCAGAGACGCCAAGGTTCGGATTCACGTAATGCGGCAAGATCCAAGAGAGCTAGAGGAGAGGCGGCGGTGGTAATGATCCCAACGTTTTGTCTGTCATGAGAGGCAGAGAATCTAGGGGGCAGATTACACTTAGTTGAGAAGACAGTTTATTCCTGGGCCTTCCGGAGTGTGAGATGTTTGTCCAAAATAGACAAAGATGCCTCGGGAACATTTAGGAAATGAAAATTATTCAAATTGTCTTAGTTCTAGTGAGATATATGTTGGTTCTTTTACTGTAATGAGAACTATTCTAGGCAATGGATTCTATATAATGCCTCATTTCTACTTTTAGACAAAATGCCTGCAACACAGTCGGTGCTAAGTAAATGCTGGTCAGTTCTATACAAAACTGATTTGGTTCTGTGGTGAGGAAGTCATAAAACAGCATCCTTTTCTATGAGCTATTTTTCCCTACCTTCTATTTTCTGATTTTCAGCCAGAAAGAGAATGAAGAAAGGAAGAAGAAAGAAGGGGACAATAAGAAACCTGATTCGAGTGGTGGAGGAGGGAAAGGGCAGGTGAGAGCAGCCTCTTGCTCCTGCAGCTGGAGTGGACTGTGCCCCTCATCAGAGGGCCAAGTGCAGGGCCGGAGGGGAACGTGCAGAGTGCAGACTCTGAGTCCTTTGGAAGAAGTGGACTGACCCTTCAGGCCCCAGGATAAGGAGTTAACAATTTTAGCTTCTCTAGGCTGTTTTAGACTCCTTTAAACACGTAAATAACGATAATATCATGATTTTATCCTATTCTCTTGATCCTTGTTCTAGTAGTCCAGCCTTTGTGTCGCTATTCCTTCTCATCCGCATCATGTGCTCTTATTTTGTTTCGTTATTCTTGCTTGCCCTGACAGGAGGCACATTTCTGAGACATCTTTCTGTTGATCTAAAGTGCTGTAATAGGAGAGAAGAACATAGATTTCAAGATCAGTTTGGAATAATGTTCTGTCCCCTTCCTTTTGGATTTCGAAGTATCAAACAAATTACTTAATCTATCTTTTGTAACAATACTTTTGTAAATAAGAAATAAATAGAGTTAAATAATTTAGGCAAATATTTAGCATATTTCCTGAAATTTTTTAAGTGTCAGCAAGGTGCTGTTGAATGTAAGGTAATTTCTTGGACCTCTTCCCTCATTTGGTAAAATCATACTTACCTATCTTCTTACAACCATGGAATAAAATATGGTGAACTGTCAAATTAAAAAAAAAAAAATTCAGTAAAAGACATATCATCATTAATCCCCCTCACCTGTACTTTGAACTCATCTGTCCTGTTATTGTCACTTTCTGAAACTGTCCTTGAAGTCTTCTTTCACAAGTGCTTTTTTAAAGTTGCCATCAAAGAGGACAGGGATTGCTGCTGCCAAGTGCTGTCTCCTGGATGGGAGCTCATGCAAACATCATTAGGTGCCCTCATCCCCCTTATTCACCAGATCTGGCCCTGGGCAACTCCCGGCTCTTCTTCAAAGTCCAAATAATCATGAAAGTTAAATGTTTTGAATGGATTCAGGACCTTGAACCAGCCACAATGATGTGACTGAAGACACATGAAAAAGGACTTCCAGAACTTCAGGAAGGGACAAGGGCAGTGAGATTAGTGTGTTAGAGACAAGGTGGAGGATTTTGAGAGAGATTAATATTGGGCATTTTTACTGCAATAAAATTAAAACTTTTTAAGCATTGGTTATATATTTCATCATGCCTCATATAAAGACTATCTTACTTTCACATCAACACAGGCCTGAGAGTTAGCAAACTTTATAAATATCCCTCTTTTAGGGTCAGGAAGATAGCTCAGGGGCACAAGTGCCTGCCTGGCAAGTGCAATGTCCTGAGTTAGATCTCCAGTTCTACAATAAATAAATGATAAATAAACAAATAAATAAATATCCCTCTTTAGTTTTTTCAAATCTTTTGGCTTCAGGAACCTGCACTCTCACCTTCAAGAAATACAACTGTTTAGAATGTTGTGTTCTATTTTCTTCACATTTTGGAGAAATATATTTCTTCAAAATGTGTTTCCATAATTTTGTTTTTTTAGCATTTTCTATTAACACCAGAAGTCAGTATATTTTTTATTTTCACAGATCAGTGAGTAGACATTGTAGTCATATTAAATTAGTTACAACTACTCAATTCTGCTACACCTGCACATACACACACAACACACACACACACATACAGACATTTTTCATATTTCTACCTGAAAAATTATTGTCATTTAGTTATACAAGTCATATGAGAACATTTTACTCAAATGCTGATGTTGACTGGTGTTTGTTAGTGTCTGATATGTATTTGCTACATATTGTCCTTTTGGACAATAAGCCTCATATTTTAAAATATTTATTAACCATAAATATACCTAAATAAATGAGAAAGGAAACATTTCAATAAAATCTTCCATGTCAGAACAAGAAGCAGAACAGAACTGACCACTGAATAAAGTTTGCCAAACTCTAATCTATGCTGTTAAAACTTTACCAGTTGTGCATTTTTGTTTTGCTTTCAACGCTTTTTATTTTAAAGGTAATAGAAAAATAATAGATACGACATTAGAAATTATACAGGATTTTATAAAACCCAAGATGATAGATATTCAACACTGGTTGTTACGTTGCACATTGTTGTCTTCACTGTAGTTGCTCACATCACCAGATATAAGCATGTAAAAATGATCTAAGAGATCCTTAGAAGCAACATCTGACTTCTTGAAGTAGGAATCTACTCTAGCTACTCTTTCTCAATGAGAAACAACTTCAGAGATAATTATGATGTGAGGAAGGAGAAAAAACTTTCCTCTTGGATTGTCTAACAATTGAATGGCAACAGAGTAAGCAGACTAATTTACTTTGAGGACTGCCGTTTTCTCTTATCAGGACCCGTGTGCCGAGTTCCGGGACATTATGAGAGACGGCAAACTCACCTGCACTCGAGAGAATGACCCTGTGCGTGATGCGGATGGGAAATCATACAACAATAAGTGTGGCATGTGTAAAGAATTACTGTAAGTGTTTATCGCAATAGACGTGGCTAATACACTGCCCCTTCCTGAACTAAAGGCTGCTTCTCCTATTCTGTGGCTCCCTCTGCAAAAGTCATGTTTTTGCTGAATTCCCAAATAGCATTGCTTTCTCTTGCATTTCCTAAGGAGCATGAGCCCTAAAGGACAGCTAAACATCTGAATGATTTCTACTATAGCTTTTGTTGTAAGTTTATGGTCTCCGCAAGCCATCATGATAGATTATTGGTCTTCATTTTGCCTGAAACCTGGGAAGACTTTTGATGATCATGTGGAATAACCAATGATGCAGCTTAAGAGAGCTGTTGTTGTTGTTGTTACATAGATACATACACACTTTTTGCAAACAAGGAACTTCTTTCTCCTATTTATTTTCCCTTGGTAAATGGTATTGGTTGGAATGCTTTGTGACCCAGTATAGTCACTAATGATTTGTGTGGTCAGGTCATGAAGTATAATTATGTTTTATTCTCTCTGTACAGTGAGATATTTCTAGGTGACCTGGAAGAGCATGTGTACTTCTGAAACTTATCAGAGTGCTCATTTTTATGGCATGTATTCAATACATGTTTAATAACTACTTAATGTGAGACACATGCGCATACACACACACACACACACACACACACACACACATGCTTGCAGACAGTTTTCACATTTCTACCTGAAAAAATTATTGTCGTTTGGTTATACAAGTCATGTGAGAATATTTTGCTCAAATGCTTATGTTACCTGGTATTTGTTAACATCTAATATGTATTTGTTAATTTCTTTTTGCACATTAAACCTCGTATTTTTAAATATGTCTTTTAGACAAAGAGAAGCAAAGGAAAAAGAAAAGAATTCTACCTTAAGATCTGATAAGACTGACTCAGGATCAGGAAAGGTAAGTCATCAACAAGGTTTTATGGACTGGTGTTTCTATTAGCAGTTGTCCATCAAAACCACAGAAAGAGGTGGTCAATGTGGTCAATAGAGCTCTTGCCCTTAGAAAGTCAGGAGTCAGAGTCAATAACACAGGGTGACAAGTTGTATTTATGGAATCTTAAAAATTCTAATGATCTCATTAAACCGTGATATGGCTAAAGTTGCTTTCCTTTGTGGAAGTTCTATGAGAAGTTATCCTTGTCTCTCTAATTTCTGAAGACTACCAGCATCCTGTGCTTTGTGGCCACCTTTGAAGTCCTCAGTGATCAGCCACATCTTTTTGATACTATATCATTCTCACATTGACTTCCAGTCTCTCTCTTTCATGAGTAAGAATCCTGAGGATTGCATGGGGCCACTATGACAATCTAAGATCAAGTACAGCTGAAAGGGGACCTCAATTCCATGTGGAACAAAAATTAGAGTGTGAACATTTTTATGGACCATTGTTTGTATACTACAGTAAGGTGAAGAGTTTGCCAAACTCATAAAGGAAAATATTCTGATGTTCAGATCTAGTTAAAAACTACACGTGGATAATATTTCTGATATGGTCTCTTTCTTTTCAGGATGTATGTGATGAGTACAGAAGCCAAATGAAAAATGGAAAACTTATTTGCACTCGAGAAAGTGATCCTGTTCGGGGTCCAGATGGAAGGACGCATGGCAACAAGTGTGCTATGTGCAAAATTAGACTGTGAGTATTTTCCAAGAATAGGGTTTTTACTCTGAGACTTAAGAGAATAATGATCATTTGTCAACAGTTTAAGAAAATGACTATTGTTTCTGAAATAGACCCTGCAATTAATGAGGTATCTATTCCTTTTGGTTTAAATGTTTCCTCCCATCCTTCCAGGGAAAAGGAAGCAGCTGAAAAAAAAAAGAAAGAGAAAGAAAGCAAGCAAAAGCCAGGAGAAAAGAACAATGACAACAAGGTAACACATGATAGACACATTAACGTAGAATTTGGCTTATTCATCATGCAGTGAATTCATGTTACAAATGTGTGTAGGATGCTCTCTACTAATCATTTGGGATATAATGGTAAACAAGAAAAAAGACCTGGGTGGATTCTACAAAAAAATCAAAGCAAAACATGCAGTTCAATACCTTAAAGTGCAACTCTGATGAAATTACCTACATTTGTAGGACCAGGGACAATTGCTAATTATTATAATGGTTTGTTCAGTGAATTTCATTTCTAAAATTTTAAAACATGTGAATAGATGTCAGAAATCATAAAAAGAAAGTACCAAGTATATGCAATTCTATTTGGACATGGTGACACACGTCTGGAATCCCAGCTTCTAGCAGGCTGAGGCAGGACAGCCATCAGTTTGAGGCTGGCTATATCATTTTTCAATTTATTTATTTTTTTACTTCATTTATTCAATAATGGATCTCACCACACAGTTCAGACTAGTAGTGATCTTCCTGTCTCAGCCTCTGCAGCGTTGGGATTACAGGCATGCATTACCATGTCCAGTTCTGGCACTGATGTGCTCCGGGTTCTGGGACAGGTACAGCCTGCTTTGGCACAGGCCCTCTCTCAACACTAAACAAAACAAAATCAAAACAATTCTAAATTCTTTACTTTGCCTGTTAGTGCCACCTAGTGTTTAATTTGGGGCTTTGTGCATCATGTTCACCAATTGGACAAAGAAGCTTAGTTACTAGCAGTATTTTTAAACCTTTTCTGTTTTTTATTGTTTACTAGCATATGTTTTTATTGCAATACAATCATGTTCACTGTGTGGGGCTGATACGTGTACAGATTACATTTTAATTATTTTTGTCTCT
This sequence comes from Capromys pilorides, assembly GCA_004027915.1. Classification (NCBI taxonomy): domain Eukaryota; kingdom Metazoa; phylum Chordata; class Mammalia; order Rodentia; family Capromyidae; genus Capromys; species Capromys pilorides. The sequence goes on from PVKN010022354.1 coordinate 12,714, forward strand.
TCCCCCTGATTTCTCTCCCCTCCTCTTCCATCTCTTGAATCTCTTCCTTTTTGAACTAAGTCTATCTCCCCATTTCCTGCTGTCTATCTATTACTTTTCTCTTTATTTATATTTGGGGTTTCTTGTGTGCCAGACACCCTATGATACTGAAGCTACTAGGAACATCTTTCAAGACAATGGTTCTATATCTCTACTCTGTCTCTACAAAGTTAAAAGGAATTCATGGGACTTCTACAAAGCTCCAAAGATTTCGGCAGAGGCCAGATGCCTTGGAATCAGTTCCATGGGGTTTCTAAAAAAAAAAATGTTAAGTTTTTATTTTTCTATTGACAAAATGTTACATCTGTTTTCATACAAATGATAGATGTAGTATTTTCTGCCAAATAAAAGCAAAAGAGTAACAAATGCTTATATTTGTTACAAAAGAGTAACAAATGCTTGTCTTAGAGACTTTGTAGGAAGAAATTTTCTTTGTAAAAGAAATTGATTGAAGTACAAATGAAAAATGCCTGGCGTGTAATGCACATTAGTTATTTCTTTCTAAGTTTGTAATTAAAAAACAAAACTGAAAGTGTTTCTAGTTTATTCTAACGCTTTTGCAAATTACACTTTTGGATGGTGTCATGAGTGCAGCTGCACAGAGATATATCTGGGGCCCATCTTCATAGCAACTGCGTAAAAATGGCACGGGCTACCCAGGCACTAGCGCAGCGCCCCTGCGGGGCAGGGCAGGTACTGCAGGAGCATCTATGGAAAGATTCACATACAAATGTCTTAGGCCAAGATCGAATGGAGCACTCTGAAACATTTTTCATCTCCAAAACCTCATTTTCTCTATTCCCTCATCAAATGTTACCAATTCATATCTAACAATCCTATTTTCATATTTCAAAGATTAGATTACAGTTACACCATCTTTTTCTTTCTCCTATTTAGCAAGATCAGTGCTATGAGTTCCGGAGCAAGCAGAAAGATGGAAGACTCGTCTGCACCAGAGACTATAGCCCCTTCCGTGGCCTCGATGGGAAGACGTACGTCAACAAGTGCGCGATGTGTCAAACCATCTTGTACGTAAAGTGACTTACTTCTCTATGAGCTCAATATATGTGTGCCTGTTTGACAGAAAATAGTCCCTGTTTCTTTCTGCCCTGGACACTTTATAGTTTAGAGAGCATTAGCTAGTTTACAAAGTACTTTAATAAGAATTGTTATTCAGATGATGAAAAGCACAGTTACACCTGGAGTCTCTGGGGCAGGAGTGGATGCTGGCCACATTGGTGATCTTGAAGGAGGAAACGTATCAGAAAGTAATCAGGGAAGGGCTGCTTTGCTTTGTGACATTTCAGTGCCTCTGGTTAGAAAAGATAAATACAATAACTGCACAATGTGGTTGTGTGGCAATTCAAGGTACATTTTAAAAATAGTTCTATTGCTTAACAAACACAGGGGCCAGGGTTCGATCCCTGGCACCACATGCCACACTGATGCCCACTGCCCCCATCCCTGTGCTGAACCACCAATGGAGTCCGGGCATGGTGGCACACACCTGTAATCCCAACATTAGGGAGGCTGAAAACAGGAGGATCACTATGAATCCAAGCTGCACAATGAGACCTGCACACACACACACACACACACACACACACACACAGACAAACAGACACACACACACTATTATAAACTTCAAATCACTCTGTGTAAAAAGCAATCAAAACTGAGAATTTAGTTATAATTCAATCATGAAAGTGAAAAAGAAATGAGACAACTTTTGTACTTTTAAATAATGTCATTAGTAAGTGCTTGTAGTATGTAATTATTTCACCCATCATGGAGACCTGATATATGCATATAACACATCTTAAATGGCAGCTTTCTAGATAACAGTGGAGAATATTTATCTTAAAATACTGTAAAAATGGCCTTTCAAAGTGATATCGTCCTCAATAACTGAATCCGCTGTGAAAATTGCCACAAATATAGTATAAAAATTCTAGTATTCAAGAGTACCTAAAATAGCATTTTTAATCTTTCTAAACAGGAGACAAAAAGCTAAATTTATTAATGTTAAGCAGTGAAAAATTACTTGGCTGAACAGAATCCATATTAACTAGAAAAATCCTGGGTTTTTTTTCACAGTGAACGAGAAGCTAGAGAAAGAAAAAAAGATGAAGAAAAATCAAATTCCCAATCCTCAAAGGATGAAAAGGTCATTTATTAAAAGATATCAAAGTAGCTCCTTTACTTTCTATCTTCAGAATCATACTTTCTTCTCAAGGGTTCAGATTATAAAAATACTAATACTTTGCTTCAAACAATAATGATATTGTCAATGGTATTACTTTAGATTTTAATTAGAATTTGTTGCTCTGATTTGGGAGCTTGATATTTTCTTGATTTTGTAGATTTCCTCTAGTATGTATGTCAGTACAATGTATGCTTTAGTCTTTTTGCTTTTGGAGAAGTATGGATTAAAAAAATAGA